>SMGT01014782.1:1282-20999 GCA_004794575.1 Lanistes nyassanus | reverse complement strand
CAACCCCCCCCCCCCTTTTCGTACCCACCAAGCGGCAGTCACTTGTTTTTCTTTTATAACTGATATCGTCATAACTGATATTGTCATCACTGATATTGTCATCACTGATATTGTCATCACTGATATTGTCATCACTGATATTGTCAAGCGCGTAAAGAAACAGAAAAATGGGGAATATTTTACAAAGTTACCAGCTCCATTCTACCACCGCCAGCCCCCCCACCCGTAATCTTAGGTTCACCATATGGGTTTATCTTGTAAACAATGTAGCAGGAAGCACAAAGTTTACACTGATAGTTACAGAAAACTGGAAAAAGCGTAACTAGAATAGTAAATAAATAAATTAATAGTAAACTCAGGAAGCTTTACAGCTTCTAGAAAAAGAAATTATAACGTGCGGGTTAATATTATTGAAATATTTCATCGCAAGCAGAGAATTATATATGTATATATTGATAAAATAAATAAATAAAATAAAATAAAATGTGCATTTTTAACGCGCGAGAACACATTTCATGCACACTTCGCGCGGACGATGGACACAGACACGCTAGTGAAAACAACGAACACACACATAGGGAGAGATGAACGCACCACTGACCAACAGGTTGGGAAACAGATCGTCCTTCAGTCACAGATGGATGGAAAAGTATCATAAGAGACGATGAACAGAGAAAGTTGTAAGTTAATGCAGACAGGCAATCGGGACGTCATTCAAGGTACTTTGGGAAAAGAAAAGTTTTTAAGTTTCGTTTGAAAGTCAGTAGTGATGGGGAGTGGCGAATGTTGTGGGGAAGTGAGTTCCATTGGGTGGAGGCCGAGAAGGTGAACATGCGATGTCCATATGTTTTTGTCCTGATACGGGGTACTGAGAGAATGCGATCGTCGGAAGAGGAGCGGAGCTGTCTCACTGGAGTGTAGATTGTAAGAAGTTCTGAAAAGTAGCTGGGGCATGATACATATATAATTCTCTGCTTGCGATGAAATTATATGTATATATTGATACATATAATTTCATCGCAAGCAGATATAATTCTCTGCTTGCGATGAAATATTTCAATAATATTAACCCGCACATTATAAATTCTTTTTCTAGAAGCTGTAAAGCTTCCTGAGTATACTATTAATTTATTTATTTACTATTCTAGTTACGCTTTTTCCAGTTTTCTGTAAGTATCAGTTACTATCAGTAACATATAATTTCACTGACTTCAATATTAAATAATTCTTCTGTTTCAGCCCAGAACGTATTCAGAGTTATAATCTACAGCACGCGGAGATACAAATGAACAATAAATGTTAAAATAAGTCTTGTTTCCAGTTGGATTGGAAAAGTTATGGTGAAGTCTGTTAATACATTATAACTATTTCATTTACCTTCAAGATGTCTTTGTGACTGGTGACAGAACTCAGTAGTTCTGACTCTGTCATGTTGAAAAATACAATAACGTTTAGAACCTCAAACAAATTTTGCTGGCCTGACATGAGATGCTGTATATTTTGATTGGCCTTCATCAGTCTTTCAACGGCTGAAGATACTTCTGCAGCTACTGGGCCATGGCCTTTGTCGACTGTACCTGTAACCATTCTGTCGCTCTCGTTGTCGCCTGTATCTGATTTCATCGCGTCATGTTCGCCGTCATCTGCCCTTTTAACCCCCACGCAACCTTCTTTGTCATCTCCACTCTTGTCAGCCCCATCATTGATAACCTTGACCACCCCAACAATGACTCCGTAACGTCGATGGATGATGAGAAAGTCAAAGCATCCATTGCTCTTGCCGTCTTCAGTCAGACCAGCAGGCATGGGCAGACAATGTCCTGCATAGTCAGGAGGAGTACTCTTCAAGTAGTCTTCATACTGGAACTGTGTCAGGCAGAACATCGGCTCGTGTCCTCGTTCCGCCATGTGACGTAAGCAGCACATGACGTGCTGCATGGCCTGGTCATGTCTGACGTCACTCGGGTCAGGGAGGTCAGGAATGTACACATCTTGACCTCCCACAGACTGTTTTGTGTATCGCGTTTTGTTGAAGTAGACTGGAGGTACGAAATATGAAGAATCCAGAATGTTCGGGAACATCTCTTTGATTTTTTTGTTGAGGTACTCTTGAAAGTTTATTGTCACCATGTCTTTTCTATCTGTTTTCTGCAAGTAAAGAAAGAATGCGCAATATATTCATATGCTATTCATATTTCACAAGTACACTTACAAAAATTTCTACTGATGTGGTTAAAAGAAGACGATTCATGGGTGTGAGGTAACGTTACCTCAGAGGTAGCTGCTGGGAAGAAACTAAACGCTTCTCCTGATACCACCCAGAGGACAACCGTGGTGGTACGTAGCCTATAGATTTGTGTCTTGCCTCCAGTCTACATCTACAGTCAAAGAAAGGAGGAAAAGGAAAAGGCTTATGGGGCCGAAGTAAAAGCGAAACCTACGAGAATTATCTTCCTCACACGCAAGATGTTTGCAACTCCAAGGATGGCCACATGCCCAGGATGTCTGATAATTTAGTGGATTTAACCGTGATCCCACAGTATGCTTTCCATTAACCTTAAATTTCTCACGCTTTTGGTGCCGCTGACGTAAGTGTTTTTACTGGTATCGGTACCAGTGTCCTCACTCTGACATACTAATTAAAATATTCAGACACCCGATAAAGAGGAAGCTACCGGATATGCAGGCAAATGGATGGTAAAGGCAATCAGCTCAAAGATTCATACGTCGAAAGATGCAACAGAAATTGCCCGGCAGAGTACTAGAGAATTCAGTATTATTCTTTTCATTTTAAACCCTGTACTGAGTAAAATGATTCAGATGAAAACTTATATATATATATATGTATATGTATATAATGGAGCCCCCGTTAAGGTAACAGACGTATGGACGATCTGATATTGTCTACAGAGCTTCAGATTCATTGTTATTGTCGAGTGAAGCTGCACGGAAGCACGCGGTAGGTTTCTGTTAGCTGCGAAATCCCGTGAGACAGATCAATATTTGACGCTTTCAAACCCTTCATTAAATTCGGAAAATCAATTTCTGTCGTTTATAATGTTGCAGAACATCTAAAATAACTATGACACCGATAAGATTTTGGCCCTGCTGAGAAGTGATCACACGTAAGGAATAAACCGAAAGTGGGTCTGTTTGTACGTGGCGACCAGTGTCCGACCTCAGTTTTTCTCCGATGCGACTTCAATAGAAAGAAAATTTACCAGACAAATTCATTTTAATCTCTCCAGTAGGCCTCGACAGGGGTTTTCAGGGACAGTTTCGATATGCTAACAACGTTTAAGATCATAGGAGAGGAGCCTTTTAAATCTTAAACAACTTGATCTATTTTCTTACCTTGGTTGGCGCTACCTGAAGCATCGTCTCTTCTTCTGGGGACGATGTCCGACCACTGCATTTTCTGAGGTCATCAAATAAATGGTGGGTTAGATATCGCTGTGCGTCTTACAATAAATAATACTCAGTATGCATTGTGCCAGACACACACACACACACACACACAAACAAAAAGTGCAATATTGCGCATGCGCGCATATAGAGAGAAGCATTTTGTGCTTAAATGTTTGTTCCTGCTTCTCCCACGTTTGTTGTTGCTTTTTTGCTTCTTTCATTTCTAACTTGTGGGAAAAGTATTATGCTTATCTAAGTTTACAACAACGAAACTTAAGTATAATAAATATAGAAACAATTAGCACGGCTGATGTTTGTTAATGGTAAACTTCTTGTTTTTCAATAATTATAATGGAGGAAGCCGTTTCGTGTAAATAAAAATTAATAATGTACCATTAACAGATATGAGGGACATACTGGGCGACATCAAAACAATTCAAACATTTTCACATCACCAGATATTATTTAGAAAGCCTGTTAAGTAAAGACTTCTCACCTCCTAAGTCTTACTACTAATACAACCACAATAATGATGATCACAACAACAAACAATCCGACTCCAAGTCCAACGGCCAGAGCTATGATGCCAGTTTTACTTGTTGAGGCATCCGAAGGAGCTAATGCAATGCTTGAGCTATTGTCTGAAAACAAGACAAACCACAAAGAAAATATTGACAGTAAAGTTAATAGCCTCGTATTTCTTTCATTCGTTTGATCGTTCTTTCTTTCTGTCGTTCGCCTTTCTTTCTTTTAGTTTTATGTTTTCTGTTTTCTTTCTTTTTCTGTTTATTGTTCCACTTACCTTTCTTTACTACCTGTCCTGCTGTTCCACGTGAGTCATTATATTTACTATTTAGTTCCGTCATTACTAGTGAGAACAGGAAATGGATACCTTGTTTTAAAACTAGCTGGCAGCGTTTGATGTCCGAGGCGTTACTGTCCGACATCTTGCAGTAATACATCCCGGTCATGTTAGAAAACGCAATGGGGATGATGATGGTCAGCGTGTTGGACACGGTCAGGTTGAACTCATAGCCTGTCGTGTTGAAACACTCCAACTTTCCTTCTATCCACAGACAGTCGAGAACTGTGAAAACATCAAAACAGGCGCCGAGTATGACAACTTCATACGGAACACGTAAAGGGAAAGTCTTGTCCAATGGATTCTGTGTACTGCCCACAGGTTTCGGAATCAGTTTGAAAAACCTGGGTTATGCGTTTTTGTTTCACTAAGGGCGAACATGCATGGAAATAATTATTAGTGTGATAGCGCCACTGTCGCAGGTGTTGTTGTTACCTGGTTTCCCCGTGCTGTTCTCGTGAACGACAGAGAAATCTTTTCTCAACAAACTGATGTCCTCTGGAAATGTACACGTCAGCGAGGTCGGTGCCATTGGGGCAACCTGGGGAATGTCGCAGCTAGTTTTTCCTGGAAAGAAAATATGGATGATAGATATGGATCACAACACGGCTAAGAACAGCAACAAACCAACAAACCGGTAAACACAAACATAAACTGAAGCAATATGCATCCATCCGTCCGTCCGTCCGTCCGTCCGTCCGTCCGTCCGTCCGTCCGTCCGTCCGTCCGTCCGTCCGTCCGTCCGTCCGTCCATCCATCCATCCGTCCATCCATCCATCCATCCATCCGTCCGTCCGTGCGTCCGTCCGTCCGTCCATCCATCCATCCATCCATCCCTTTAGTTATTTCTGATTTCCTCACCATTGTAGTATTGTGATTTGCACCGGACAAAATCTCGATAATTTATTCAGCAATCTTCCAAAGCGACGTTCAAGTAATAATATTATATTCATATATTTAATAGCCCACTTCCCCCACCCCCAAGCTTCTCGACTGCGGTGTCAATCGAAGTCTACTTCTAGGAGACTGTCGTCCATTTCAAGAGATCTTTAACTTTGTACGCGGACTCGATCGACTGTTCAGCTTGGCGACCAGGATAAGATTAACTCTGACAGAGGATTAACTCTGGAATCCACTAGGGCGGAGTTTAGTTAATTTCGCCGTTACCTACCTTGTGCTACAATAGCAAGGTGCATGTGAAGAAGTAGGATAATGCGCTTCATTATGAGAATCCCGGGCTGGGGGCAGGGAAGGTATTCTCTAATAGCCACAGGCCGTGGGTGTCTTCAAGGCGTAAGTCCGGCTGTGAAAGAAGGTAAGCAGTAAAATCGATCACTCTATTGTTCGTAAATTTCAGATTTTTTTTTTCAGAATTCAGAATTTTATTTTTTCTTCCTTCACCCTCAATGGGGTATGAAGACAAGACATAAGCAACAGTACAATAAAGCAAGAAAAAGGTGAGCTGAAATTCACTTTGATAAGCAAACGAATTAACAACCTATCTTTAGAGGCTAGCAAGAGCTTGCTATAAAGTGAGTGCAAACAAACATACAATTGTCCATGTCCACAAACGTCTTTAAAGCAGAGCAGAAAGAAGGAAGGGAAATAACAGAAAACAGCAAAGCCAGTGTGATGGAGCGAGTCAGCTCGGCAAACTTTCCTCTCTCTCTCCTTAACAGAGGCAGGCCTGTTGTCGAAGCTCGCTCTACATACTTTACTGAGTGCCGCCGCTGTTGCTGCCCAGCACTGTCCGTCAGCCCACGGTTCACTGCCCTTTGTCCGGTCTGTACCCAGCTTTTATCGGGTGGGGTGCGGTCGCAACGGGGCATTGCCAGCTACAGCCCCAGCTAGCGGGTGAAAGTGTGGCGCGTAGCACATTTTGTGTTTGTTACGCGCACAAAAGTATGGATAAAACAGCAAAGAATATATATATATATAGGAACATTAAAATATGTGATAAGTAGATTGCGCTCTGCTCTTCCTGTTAGTGTTAAGGAAAGTTAAGTAGAGCGAGGAGGAAATAGAGATAATTACATTAAAAGGTAGTTAAACTAGCTAATGTGAATAGAAAAAGATAAGAAATATGCCTACAAACTAACCTAATCCATTAAGATGTTTGATGAGTTTACTATCTAAAAAAAGAGCATATTTAGTGGAATCAGAGGATGTTAGTTGTTAGTATCTGTAACTATTCTAGAAGGATATAGAAGCGTTTAAAGAGAGTGAGCCTAGCACAGCACCCTATAAGATGACACAATGCGTCACAGTCACGTGTCGCTGGCGGTATCCAGCCTGTAGCCTGATACCGCCCGCTGTGAGCGGGTGGTGGCAAAACCGTCTCCGTGATGGCTGCGTCCATGACACCAGGAAACATGAAACGAAAGAAATGAGGAACGCGCGGACAGAGACAAAAATGACAAGACTTGGCTTCTTTGCTGTTGTTGCCATGATCCCAGCTTTTCTGAGTCACTCTGACAGACAATCTAATTTCTCACATTATGCACTATGCTTTTGATTCAGTTCCGCCACTGTAACCCTTGAACCCGTCTCTTTTTCGGGTTGCGCCAAACCCCCTCACCCTTCCTCACATGTTCCCCTCCCACCCCCTCTTCTGTCATACCCCATCTGTGGTTCAAAGACTAATAAATAAATCTTGAAATCTTGAAACCACAAACCGCTGAAGTGAGTCAGCATTGTCTACAAATATTCTACGTTTTCGGAAAAATCCGAATGCTAGCTACTGTTCTTTTTTTTTCTCTAACGAACACGCACAAGCGCTTTCACATACTACTGTGTACCCAACACATGTACGGGTGCGCACAAAAATTAGGGACATTTTTTAAGATAAACACACTCTTAATCCGAGCATTTTATCTTTCTGAGTCAGTTTGCAGCCTACGTGGGTGTGTTAAGTGTTACAAAGTTCTGTTATCGTATGGGCTTGTTGACTCACGACATTTCCCCGTCCTTCCGTCTTCTCTCTCTCTCGTGTGCATGTTTGTTTATGCGTTGTGTGTATTGTATATATATATATATGTGTGTGTGTGTGTGTGTGCGTGCTTGTGTGTGTGTGTGCGTGCGCGATTGTGTAGATGTTGGAGTACGTGAGCAAGTGTAAAGTGGCAACTACACGTCTCTAAGCAAGGTGGGGTATTTTTTCTTTTTCTCAGAATTCCTATCTGTACCGACACACTCACACACACTGAGGCATAACGTCTGTTTATTTTTTAAATAAAAAATCTGATTACATTTTTCCACACATTTAAGTCTATTGATGACACCTATCATCCAGCAAGCACCTGCGCTTTCTACCTTCCCTGTACCTTGAACGCTGTCCGGACAGAAAGGCAGCCATATTTGTTATAATCAGGTCGCGTACAGGCACCGTTAAAGGATGTTAGAATCAGTCACGATGTACAGTACAGCTCACTGGAAAAGGATACGATGCCCTACTCTAAAGTGGACTATTTAACTGTAAAATATCTAGAACAAGAGCAACTCAAGTTGAAAATTTGTTTACCTGTTATTGATCTGTCAAGAGTCAGCCAGCAAGGGATTTTTTTTTGGGGGGGCAAAAACGTCTCGCTTTGAGGAAAGATAACACAAGTGTAGATAGCTCATCAAGAACGGCTACTCTGCCAAGACTACTGGAAGAAGACGGCAGTAGTTATCGACCTTTTGGGCGTCAAGACGCTGTCCGCAGCTTTTATAAATCAGGAAATGGGAACTTCCCCACTCGCCTATTCACTCACTCAAACGCACTAACTCACACACCCACGTTTGGACTCGAAGAAACACGCACGTTCACAGCCACATCCTTCTCATTAGTTTTGTCTTGCAGTTTGGCAGAAAAAAAAACAGAAATAAGGAAAGGGAACAACAGACAGACAACCAGTCACCCAGACGGACAGACGGTAAGGCGGACGGATGGGCGGGCGCGCAGGCAGGCAGTCATAAAGACCCAGACGGACGGAAAATTGTGTTCGTAAAGTACTAACAGTGTGTCATCGATGATTTTGTGCAGTTTTCGTATGTTTTGATAGCAAGACATAATGAAATATCTCAAATATTCAAGAAAAACAGGTGACTGTCGCTTGGAGAAAAACCCTTTCTTAAATTTAAAACAAGGGAACTGGACCAAGCTAAGACATGAAAAAGACGAAGACAGTCTACATGTGTCGGGGTAAACATGTAGATTGTCTTCGTCTTTGTCCCTTTCTAGCTTGGTACAGTTCCCTTGTTTTACATTTAATTTGGGCTTATCCTCCAAGCGGCAGTCCCTTGTTTTTCTTTTATATTAAAGACGAGTTGTTTATAACGCCATTGCGGAAGACATTTGCTGCTGTGGCACTCGAAAGACTTAAAGCAGACATACATGCAATGTGAGAAAGATTATTTTGAGCTGCCCAGCACTCAGTTACCCATATTCCATATTCTGGCAGATTCCCGTCAGGAAGTAAGATAGACATCGGCTAGAACTTTACACACCTGCTGGAAGCTTTCAATGGAAAGTTATGCCGTTTGGTCTGCAGAACGCACCCAGCGTATTTACTAGGATGATGCGCCTTCTCCTGGAGCCATTAGGAGAGGATAGACAGACGGGGATAGGACATGGGGAGAGAGTTAATGTAGGAGGACCAAGAGAAGCGGACCTCTACCCCTCGCCATCTTAGCCAGGACGACAGAGCATCAGCTAGCTATCAGGCAGATACACAGGGTGTATTTCGCCGACTACGAGACAGAGTAGTAAGTGACTGTTGACTGTGCCTTATAAGTTAAGTACTGTTCTTACCATAAACTTATCTTAGAGTTTGGGACTCGGGTTAAATTAAGATAGGTGGTTTTATCCTGCAGGAGACAGGAGATGTCATCAGCTAGGGGAAGTGTCGTAGCTTCATTGTTGGTCGTTGAATAGCTTTGGAAGTGTGTATTGCAGAAATAGTTGTTTTAGTAGTGACGAGAGTAGGAGCTCTGTCGTCGGTCACTTACTGTAATTGTGTATCGAGCGGGATCATAGGCCGTTTTGCAGTTGATTTCCCCTCTGGAGTTTGATTATCTTCTTGTCTGATACCTCGTGGTATGACGTAATCAGGCAGCGTCTTACCCTAGACACGAGCACGGTGATTCTCTGTAAATAATCTGTAGATATATTTGATGTTGTCGAGTCAGTTAGTGTCTGAAATATATGTTGAATAACAGTTCGCTACAGTTGTGTTTTACGAGGGTGGGGGCTCTTGAGCTAGTAGTGTTTTGCCTGTGTTAGACTGAGCGAACGTGTCAGAGAATGAGAATCTTTTCCCTCGGTAGATTTCTCTAGTTATTCGCATTATTTCATAGCGTCGTCACCCTCTGGTGTAGAAACCATTGACCTGAGGCAGTAAAGGTTTTGGTGAGGATTGCTCAATTAAATCTACATTTTACGAGATCACCATAAAAGTTTGTCCAGTAATTCTGGAGAAGTCAAGTCCAATAAGTTAAGGTACGGCCCGTCACGTCACCGTGGGCGTTTCCAGTGACCTTCATCTCTTTGTCCGTGACCAAGGCTTGGCCGCAGAGAAGGTCCCTCGGCCGTGCTTTGAGATATTCGACATCTGCAGCAACATTACCCAGGTGCTGATATTGTCGTCACACCTTCCTTCATAGGTTTGTTCACGGGAGTTATAATTGTCTTTAATTCAATAAGTGAAACTGCAAGAGCCGTGTTAAGTTATAGCCTGCACATGAATTCAGGTGTTTTCTTGCCGGACACCTTGTTTCGCAAAATAGAAAAAAAAACCAATAAGTATGTTCCATTTGAAAACAATGGCACAATACTATTTTGTGCCTAAGATGTTTTCCCACTTGACTGGAGAGTAAACCTTTTATTCACACCTATATAATCACTAGTACTATCGCACAAACTTTCTAAAACATTTTGCAATACTAATCTGTCGTTAGTCTATTCCTCACCTTTGAAGTGTTGTACAATTTTCCAGTTGCGCGTGAATTGTGTATCATTTTTCGCCCTGACAACAACAATATCAACAAACATAACAGGCATTTTATTTTCCCAGTTAGGGTGACAGACTGGAAACTTCTCTAATACAAACTAAAGAAATATAATGTGTTCACCTTGTAGGGAAATTATCCCGAGATATGCAAATAAGAGCATAGGTAATGATAAGTACTTGCAAATATAACTGCAAAGAGTGAGAAAAGTTTTGAAAGAACTCGATGAATCATCAACATTAAGACCACCTTTCTTTTTTCTTTTTTTTAAGTCGGAAAGCACACAGTGCTAGTAATGTGCTAGAGATACCTTACGAGGGAATTTTAAAAGGTTTTAAATGTATGGAGACAGTCATGTAGACAAATATAACTATAAAAATATAATAATTATCTTTCAAAATGTCCCAAACACCAGTACAATCTACGCGCAGTAGGAAGTCGACGTCTCATGCCTCTCCCAGCTTGACATTATGCAATGACGATAACGATAAGGATGACGATAACGATAACAATAACGATAACGATAACGACGATTTGTAAGCCGCCATGGCAGAGGGCAGGCTCACGGCGCCTGACAGAATGCATGTAGACACACACACAGACAGACACACGATAACACAATACAGTAATTAACCAGTCATGAGCAGAAGAGCGGAGAGCTAACTGAGATACTGCGTACACAGGTCTGGACTGAGGGCGCGTTTGAAGGATTGGACTGTGTTGGCGTGTCTCAGGTGATAGTGAAGTGAGTTCCATAGCGTCACAGCGTGGAAGGAAAAAGCGCATTTTCCATAAATTTATGTCTTTCTCCGTATGCAGGGTACGACTGAGCGGAGTTGTCTGGATTGAAAGTGAGCTGAGAGCAGATCGGAGAAGTAGGTTGGAGAACAGCCAGAGAGAAAGTTGTAGCACAGGGTTGAGACTGTGTCATACCAAGCTCTTCGAAGCGTGACGTAACATGTGGAACAGTATAATTAAAGAACACAGTGACGTGACTGTGTGCTTCTGGATGCGGGTTTAGTAACGACAAAATATAGTTGGCTGTTCTGTGGTCTTAAAACTGACTTGTGCAAAATTTGACTTTTTGCTAGGATATCATAAACCTTGTTTTCTGTGTCGACCACACCACATAATCAGACAACTGCACGAATCTATAGAAGCGAGAGGTAAAAAACAAATCCTTTCTATCTAACATTTGCTTATTAGGGGGATTGTAATGGAGAATCAAATGTATTTTGTTCACCCCATCTTAAATTGGTGAGTGTGGTTCACTGCATTGCCCAATATCAAATTAAAAGCAACATGCTGTTTGAAGGTGTCTGTAATAGCATTTTGTGAAATATACAACGAACAATTTAAAAGCTCTATTTTCCTGATACACGTCAACATGTGCTGTGCAGTACCCGTGACAACTATATTGTTGGGATACGTATAAAACATAACAGACTGATATGATGCGATTTTACCGTTTTCGCTTCGAAATGAAGTAAACGGGAAAAAAATCTTTACATCCTCGCCGCAGTTTAGATTCTGTCCGACTTACATGTTAGTTGACCTTCTTAGCATACTGTACACAGGATTTCATGTATTTGTCCTTTTTTGTGTTTGTCTCGGATCCCAGTTGTCAGCACACGCTTAGTGAGCGAGCTGACGACATTAATTAGGGATTCGCTGTATGCACACGTGGTACACCGAGGGCTAGCCGTGTGAAGACTAGGGTCGCTTAAAAGAAAGGGATGGCAGATCTTTTTTTGAAGATCTGCCATGTTCCTTACTTTCGACTCTCTCTTTGCTACGTGCTTGGGTACGGTAAGCTCCCTTGGTCACATACGTCAGCATACGGTTGTGTCTAGCGCTGCCAGTACTTTGTTGGGGTTGTCATTTGATGATTTATAGCTCTCTGTCCTCATTGTTCTTTATTAATTACATAAGCAACAGTACAAAAAAGCAACAAATAGGTGAGCAGAAATTCACTAGGATAAGCAAACGAATTAATAACCTATCTTACGAGGCTCGCGAAAGCTTGTAATAAAGTGAGTAGAAACAAACATACAGCTCCGGTTATCCATTTCCACTAAAGTCTTTGAGTGGGATTTTAATGAAACATGATAGCTTTGTAAGAAGTCGTTTGCTTCCTGTTGAGACCAGGCGATGAAGTTCAAAAAAATAATCTGGTCCTGTATAACGCGTTCTGCAAAATGTCATCTGAAGGGACAGGACACTGTAAAAACATCAGTACCTTATCACGTGACCTCCACGAAGAAATAAGAGGAAGTGCAGCTGACAGTAATAACGGAAATGTACGTGGTGTGGGACGGTGTGCAGCTGTGGTGAACTTCAGTGAGAGTTTTGTCAAAAAGATCATTTTGGTGGGTACAGAGTTCAAACAATATTATTTTTATAGTTATGAACTGTCAGATTTCAAGCTGTTTGTAGTATTGTAAAGAACACAAAAAGTGCTCGTAATACAAGTAAACAACTGAAAATGGTCAAAATGTGCATTGTGTCCATATCGGAATGGAGCGACACATATATACATGTATGTTTGTATTACCAAACGCTTTTCGAGCTGTTGTTATTACATTATAATCGTTTCAGCTTCCCGCGCCCGACTTTTAATCACACGCATTATAATGAATAGCACAATCTGACTGACGTGGGCTGATCAAGGACAGTGTATAGCTTCTTGTAGTTACAGTGAGCAAAGCAGATAGTGCTGGTCTGTGTCGGATACAGGTCAAGGTGTTAGTTTTTGCAGTTGAACTGTGGTTGGTTAGTAAACCATAACATTTACATCCCCCACCCTCCACCCCCACAAACGTACCTTTTTCAAACGGAGAAATACCATACTCTTACCACTTGGTGACTATAATAAATCTCAATGCTTCTGCCAGTGTACATGCAGTGAATTTGCCGACAAAAATATCGCAGAATACGTAACTACAGCCCGATACCTATTGTTATTTTCAACGACAGCAGTGAAATTGTAGAGAAATAACAAACTTGATGAATATATGGTGGAAATATCTTTAACATTCTTGCAGAACTGATGAAACAGACTCTTATAGCAAAAGGTACAACAATTCTTTAAAAACTCGTAAGGGCTCATTGTGGAGTTTACATCCTGTACCCCATTTACACCCTATACAACTTTTTTTTTTAAACTTATTGAAAACAAAATTTTTCTCGATAACTAGATGATGTGATAAAAGAATGGCGGTTGTTTACATCGATCTATGACTGTGTGTGTTTCTGCCTGCATACTTATATGTATGTACATGTACATAAGCATACCAACTCTGTAGTAGCGTGAATGTATATTGTTAGGAGTTCAGCTTGTGCTGCGTTGATTTATGCAGACGACAGCCATTTCTTGTGTATCTCTATTTAGGTGCATATCTTTTTAGTAATGGGTTTAATTCATAACAAGTTTGAAAGCTTTAAATTGCCTATTTTGACGCAAATATTAATTAAGATGAGCGTTAATGATCACGATCATTTCATAACTCACAGATCCCAGTGCATGTACACGGAAAACTACCCACAGGAACACAATGTGCTTTCTGAAGGGAAAGTGTTCCATTCAGTAAACGAAAGGCACAACGGTGGATCATAAACAAAGATGAAAAGATATGTTCCAACAGACCCTACTCGCGCAATGAAAGTCATACGTGATGACCAAGAATATATCATATTCTTTACCATATAAAATACTCCATACAACAAGCAACAGTCACTTATTTTGGTTTTTAAAAAAATTGGCAGGACGTTGAAGCGATTAAAACAAGTCTGCAGTTGCCTGCAGTATAAGCAACAATTAAAGTTCTTCATTTATTGTGGATGAACCCAGATGAGCTGAGAGGTGCACCTTGTGAAAGCAAGACGCCTGCTGTCCCCATAAGCGTCATACCTTGCCGATTCCACGTAGACGACAATTTTTCTTTTAGTCCAGAACTGATTTACGTGACGGACGTGCACAGCGCGCGCGGTGTTACTGGCTTCATCAACGACTTGGTTGCCGTCTGTCACAACGCGCACTGTGATACCCGACTCTCTCAGGCCTTTCAAGAAGCCCACGTTTTCTCCAACATCTGGTTCACCAAACATTCCAGTAAATTCAAATACAATCAGAATGTCTCTGAAGTGTAAAGACCCTGGTCTTCGCAATGTCTGGCTTCCTGATGCGTTTCCATGTGTCTCCTTCTCCCTTCCACCTGTTTCTGTATTTACTGGTGTCTTGGCTGTTGTATCTGCGCGAGAATGAGACATAAATACAGCAGGAGACATGAAGTAATGGAGTCTAACTTTGGACCAGCCAAAAATACTAGCAATCTGCACGCAGAACTATACCCAAAACACTTCAGGCAGCCAGTCCCTATAGGAACTATCGTGGGTCAACTTAAACAGCAACATCACAGACAAGATTTCGAAAGGCGACAGCATCTTAAATACATCAGTTTTACAATGCACGTGTTGGCTGTACGCTTGTTTGCGCTGAATGCTAACGATTTAACAGTTTTAGGTTGACTTGGGAAACCGCGCTTTTGCAATTAACGTACAATGAAAGAGATAATCTGTTGGTTTTAAGATGTTAAAGATTTTTGTTTGTCAGTGCATAAAGTTTTGGTTACATATCTTATACTTCTTGAGAACCGATTAGCCAAATTGAGTTTGCACTAAATAAAGTCCAGTCTGTCTCGATTACCCCTCCACTTTTACGCATTTACTGAACAGAGTCCTAGCATTCAATTTCCGCCTGAAAAGGTCCTATAACTTACGTGCTACGCCGCTTGGTAGAATGCTACAGCACCTGCCGAGTAAGGCAGGTCAGTGCTAGTAAATGCGAACCGAGTGCCATTTTTCCGTCCGTCTGTTCATCCGTCCATTCATCCTATATGTATGTGATAGATTCCGAATGCCTATCTTGAAAAACTCAGATTTATGTTTTACAAGTGGAAACAATCAAACGAACTCATGGCTGTTGTGCGCACGCTTAGAGAAGTCGTTCATGTGTTAATGTTGACTGCGAAAAATAAATGTTCATTATATTCGACAAAATGAACATTTCAACAAAATGGACTGACACCCAAGTCACAGAACATAATTTTTACCACACGATGATAAACCAAATATTATATCATCTACAGATGAGTGAACACGCAACTATAAGGCACATTTACCTGTAGCTCCTGTGATGAGAAGATCTCTGACTAGAAATCTGCCAACCTCCCACCCACACTCTAGACAATTGTGTGGATACGTCCTATTGGGGTGATTTTTACTTGCATGGAGGATGTGTTTGACTCCCGGGCCGTCTGTGGGATTCAGGTAGACTTTCTTATTTGCGTGCGTGTATCTCGTCACCTCTCCTGTTACTGTTTCCAACACTCTCAGCACAGCCGGTGGGCAGTCGAGAAATTCAGTGAGGACTTTGCCTCGACCCATTGCCTGGCAAATATCTGGATATTCAAGATGTCTACAGGCAATCCACAAGGGGATTTCAGAATCTTGGTTACGTAACGTTTCACAGAATGTCTTCAAGAGCTCGCTGTAAGTTAGAAAGCAACATAATGATCAGAAAAACAAATAAAACATAGCGTGCCACTATGAATGAAACGAATATTCTTCATGTAATCTTGCATCATTAGTATTTCATAATTACACGTAATTACGCCTCCCCTGTTACCCCCCGCCGGAGTATCTTCTCCTCTCCGCTTCCCCCAGCTAAGTGCCTGTTTTTTTGTCTTTGCCTTCATCTGTTTCTTCCTTTATCTGTCCTTATCTGTTTGTGTTGTCCTGACGAAAAGGTAGTGCCCTGAAACTGTCGATTGTTGTTGTCGGTTTGGGAGGGAAAGTGCTTCTACCTCCCAGTGATTTCGCACTATGGTGGAAGGGGGGAGTGGACTTGGGAAAGGAAGAGTTGAGGGAGGGGGACCGTGGTTTGGTGTTCTGTACTGGTGGTGGCTACGTGCGGTCCCTCTTGTTGTTCATTTTCGTGGGGTACTGTCGCCGCTGGTGGGAGGTGGCTGTATGTGGCTTGAGTGGTGGGGCGCTTGCTGGTAGACCCTAATGTCGCCCTATTCCTACATTCTGTTTATCTTTATGTTCAGCTTTTGCTTTTAATGCTCTACAATTTACGTTTGTCGTAAAGTTTACTTGATGTTATTTTAGCGGTTTATAACCCCGTTTTAATTTTGTGTTGCTTAGATGTATCTAACATCTGGATGGGCTTTTACTATCTGCAATGTCAGTTCTATTATTTATTGTCTTATCTTTTTTGGAGGGTTTAGAGACGATTTTAGATCGATTGTCTATGTCGTCCATAGTTATATTTAGCTTGGCTCAGTTCCGTTTCTATTAACTTAGGCTTATCTCCAAGTGACAGTCACTTAATCCTTTTCAATCAACTTTATAATTCAAACCATTTTAAAGTTAGAAGAAGTGACATGTATGATTACTTTTATTTTATGGGCTTGTCATGGACAAGTCATGCGAGAGTTGTACGAGTTTGTACAGTAACAATGAACTAGCGTCGCGGATCAATTCAACCAAAGCCGTTGAATGTCATTAGATCCCAAAGCTACAATTAAACTTCGCTTCCTATAGTGTAGTAAACCTAGTCTTCTTATACTGTAGTAAACCTAGTCTTCCTATACTGCAGTAAACCCAGTCTTCCTATACTGTAGTAAACCCAGTCTTCCTATACTGTAGTAAACCTAGTCTTCTTATACTGTAGTAAACCTAGTCTTGCTATACTGCAGTAAACCCAGTCTTCCTATACTGTAGTAAACCCAGTCTTCCTATACTGTAGTAAACCTAGTCTTCTTATACTGTAGTAAACCTAGTCTTCCTATACTGTAGTAAACCCAGTCTTCCTATACTGCAGTAAACCCAGTCTTCCTATACTGTAGTAAACCCAGTCTTCCTATACTGTAGTAAACCCAGTCTTCCTATACTGTAGTAAACCTAGTCTTCCTATACTGTAGTAAACCTAGTCTTCCTATACTGTAGTAAACCTAGTCTTCCTATACGGTAGTAAACCTAGTCTTCCTATACTGTAGTAAACCTAGTCTTCCTATACGTTAGTAAACCTAATCTTCCTATACGGTAGTAAACCTAGTCTTCCTATACTGTAGTAAACCTAGTCTTCCTATACTGTAGTAAACCTAGTCTTCCTATACTGTAGTAAACCTAGTCTTCCTATACGGTAGTAAACCTAGTCTTCCTATACGGTAGTAAACCTAGTCTTCCTATACTGTAGTAAGCCTAGTTTCGTTTTTCTAAAGATGGGGTTTTGCCTTGTCTGCGAGAAGATTGTGCTCAATTGTTGAAATAGAAAAATACAATTCCAATCGTTCACAATCCTCTGATAAATTTACTATTCAGCATACAAGGTCCTATACATCTTAATTCTTACCAGTCAAGGTGCGTGCAGTCAACTATCACACAAACAGGATTTCCCTTCTTTTTCTTCATTATCGTGTCAACGCATATCTTTGTGGATTCTTGTGATGTGAAATCACATCCATAATAACAAATCCCGCCACATTTTGGATCACTCGCTGACTGCGTGTCCTGCTTTGGAGCCATGCCTTTAATTTCGCGAGAAACAACAGGGTAAAGTTTAGATGTGGCGTCTGTAACAACGAAAACGGTATGACCGATGTAGTGCCAGTAGCTTCCAGCCAACGAAGGCATTGTTGTTTTGCCGGAGACTGAGGGTTCACTAAGGAGAGCTCTGTGTTCCTCCAGAAGGTCAGCGAGGTTGCCAGGTAACACTAGGCGCTCGTAAAAGTCTCCTGTCAGCGACACAGCTTCAGCCAGAGTCTTGGGCAGTACGAAGCGTTCATATTGGTCTGGAACCTTCAGAACGGACTGAGTAGCTGGCCCGAAGAACCTGAAAGACACGCACCACTAATTTCCTTCATGGCAGATTTTCTAACAAAGGTTGAGTTACTGTACACAGCTAATTAAAAGTTAACTTGCTAAATATCAAAATTTTGTCTGTGTTTACGGTGTGATGTGGGTCTTCAAGTCCATGCTGCAGGCAACATTAAATCAAAGACCTACCTGGATATTATGCTGAGATATAACTCATCAGTCAGGACATCTTCAGGACGGATTACCGTCCAGTTCCAAAACTGACATAGGTTGTAAACCACATCAGAGCTGACATTCCACGGTGTTGTCGGATCTGACAGGTCTTCAGCACACAGACACAGCTTTATGTGGTTTTCGATGGCATCTGCTCCCAAACACTCGCGTGGTTTCTATTATAAATAAAACATTGTAAGAAAACTTTAACTGCAGTGTACCAAGAACTGTAAGTTCGAAAAATACAGGTTCATATACAATGTTGGTTTAAAATTCAGTAAGAAAATATTCTTATATTATTTGTAGTCCCAGAGTTTTTTTTTAATTAACAGAGCTCATAGTGCACTTTCGGTCGCGTCTCTCCTCTGCGAACATTTATGACAGTTTCCTCCAACTCCTTTCCACCTCGCTAATCGATTTAGTTCCAAATTGTTACCTAGAAAAAAATGTGCATGGCATCACATTGAACAAATTCATCTGTAATTAGTTTACATACTTTTATCCAACTTTGCCAAGATAGGTTACAGTCAGAATTAACGGATAGAGAGTGTATTCATGTGCATAAATTCCTATTATATGTGTGTGTGTGTGTGTGTAGAAATTTTGATAGTAGGATATATACGTATTGTTAATAGATCTACTGAGCGATAATTTACTCGATTAAAAGAAAGAACCCACAAACGAGAGGCTCAGTTTTGCTTAAAAAAACCTAGAAAAATGTCATTTCAAGATCTTGATTTTTTAACAGGGAGACGGTTGATAAATATCAAAATGACCAAAACATTCAGTTGACGCTGACCTCAGCCGGGTTTGTGTGACCGGACAGAGCTCGCTGTAGTGTAGATCGCTTCACACTGGGTAATATCAAGGTGCGTTGAACGGTGAGATGTTGCTGAACGTCTGACATGAGGTGTCCCATCACACGGTCAGCTTCGCTTAACTGTTGCACACCTTCTGAAACGTGTTGCTTAATCAGGTCCAGCGTGGCTTGTTCACCTTCGCCTTCAGCATCGCTGACAGATTTGACCACCCCAACCACCACCCCGTATTGTCGATGCACGATGAGAAAGTCTAAACACCCGACACGACTGTCCTCTCCTGGCACAGGCAGACGGTGTTGTGCGTACCCCTGGCCGGGGTTGTTTAGATAGTCCTCGTACTGAAACTGTGTCAGGACAAACATGTGTTCCTGTCTCTGTTCTGCCATGTGACGTAAGCAATAGAGAAAGTGCTGCACTGCCAGATCGTGTCTGGCTTCACTTTCATCAGGTGGAGCAGGAATGTAGACGACTTGCTCCGCCACAGACTGTCTGGTGTATCGAACTTTGTTGAAATATACTGGGGGCACGAAATAGGAAGCCCTGA
>SMGT01014781.1:177999-189850 GCA_004794575.1 Lanistes nyassanus | reverse complement strand
TCTCTCTGTAACACCTCACTTCTCTTTCTATAATATTTTTCTTCTCTTTCAACCGTCCATTGTTTCAAAGGCTAGAGAGCAATCTTCCGTAGGGCACACACCATCTCGATAAAGTAGGTCCAGATGGGTCTGTAATAACAGTGATTTAAAGATAGGTCTGTAATAACAGTGAGTTACAGATAGGTCTGTAATAACAGTGAGTTACAGATAGGTCTGTAATAACAGTGAGTTACAGATAGGTCGGTAATAACAGTGAGTTACAGATAGGTCTGTAATAACAGTGAGTTACAGATAGGTCGGTAATAACAGTGATTTACAGATAGGTCGGTAATAACAGTGATTTACAGATAGGTCGGTAATAACAGTGAGTTACAGATAGGTCGATAATAGCAGTAACAGATAGTTTGTACAACTAAAGGGTTTACCTTATTTTTCCACATCCAGAGGTTAGCCAGAATCCGTGCGGGGGAGGGGGCTGTTGGTTGAATAGGGATGGAGTGGCGGGGTGGTAGCGCTGTGTCGGGGCGCCAGGCTGCACTTTCCAACAGTCTAACGTCTTCTTCAGCACAACGCAGTACACGTGCAGTCCACAGCGTGCATGGCAAACTGCGCAGGTGAGCACGGGAGGCAAGCTTAATTAATGGGCAGGTAACTAGAGTCGTGTGTTGCACCTGTACTTGACGAGTGTTGGTACACGACGGGATTTGCTTCCCTTAGTACGGGTCATCTGCCTTGCTTGTGGGTGTCTACTGTGTATACAGCGTCTCATAATGTCGAGAAATGCAAGCAGAACTAAAATATTGCACATCATCATCATCATCATCATCATCATCATCATCATCATCATCATCTTAAAACAGAAAAAATGATTCGAACGATATGTAAAAACCAGTAAAGACCGAACAAACCAACAAGCCTCCATTCCGGTTAAGAAAGGTGAAGGTAGTTCTGTGACCCGTGACCTGTGTTTAGGTCGTAAGAGAGTCAAGGTCACAGACCCATTTTCTGTGGCGGCCCTCCCCTCTCCATCGCTGCCTCACCTTCCCTGACCCCTGGTTCAGGTGCCGATTGACAGCTGGGGCAACTGGGGAAGGGTGCTAAGAGCAGGGGTGGGGTGGGGGTATGAAACCAGCACCTTCGGGGTGGGAGGCCATCCAGTCGGCCATCGATTCAAGAAAATGGAGACTAAATCGATAGCATGACGATAAACAAGAAGAATAGGAAGGGAACGATAATGAAAATAACGATTAAGGTAATGATAATGAAAATAATGATTAAGGGATCAGTAATGAAATTAAAATGATATTTTCATAACCTACATTACGGAGAACTGCGACGAAAAATTTGAATGCATCTACTTTCTGAAATTAACCTTAAAAGCAACCGCCGTTTAATGGTGGTTTTGTTAAGTTTAATCGACTTGAAAATTATAAGGTCATCTGTATTTTTTTAGACAGTGATTAAATTATCCTTCAACGGCTTTAAGCTTGTAAGATCACAGGGGAACATCAAAACGAGGAGACCCATCCCAAGAAACTACAGAGTGAAATGAGAACCGAACTAAATATGAAACAAACTATAAATGAGAAAGTCAAAAGTAAAATTACTCGCTAAATGTGCAATAGACAGAAACACATAGAAAAATCCATAAAATATGGCGTTTTTTCCATCCTGGCAAACATGAACGACTTGCAAGAAATGTTTTCATCGGTAGAGACATCGAGGGCCTCTGACCCTAATACAGAGGGCCTGTTCATTACTAACAGCGATTATAATTCCTTTCATCTCACACCGCATTCTACGCTGCAACTGGCGCATCCAAGCCACAGCTGCCTGCTGCTAATGGCCCGTGTAGCGGATAAGAGCTATCTTTCTGCTGCACGTCAACTGGAATGCCAGCAGACACTGCGGGGTGCCGTGCAGGAACCAAGAAAGCCGCACGCGCTGCTCACAGGTGATGGCGAGGTGAGCTGGAGGCCCTTCATGGCTTCTCGGAGGCGGGAGGGGGATAAAGGAGGGGGTGAAACTGACGCTTCTCGGATGGTAAAAACGTTCAATGTTTTTTCTGGCGTTCTGGAACTTTGGGAAGGAGTCTGCTGAGGTGATGGGGAGAGCACTGTATGCTCAGACGGTGGCAGCAAACAACGCGTTGAATTACGAGAAAAGCTCCACGTTACAACAGTTGGACGGACCTGTTCAAAAATTCACACGGTTGGGGCGACACTTTATGCAACAGTCCACGACGAAGGAAAAATTAAAAAGGTTCTTCTTATCTGAGCAAATACAGCTGCTGTTGTTGACCTGAGGTACAGACCTGACCCAGATCGCTTTCAGCCTATCAGACAAGCCAGAGCGCTCACGAGTGACAAGCGGGGCTTGTGTTTCTGTTCACCGCCACCCGCCGCTCAGTCTGTCGTGTTTACCGCGCAGTGGGATTAATCTGGATACAGGTGCTTGGCTATCTTTTCATCTGCCAGCCGCCACAGAAAACAACACTTTGTCGGGCACGTGTTAAATAATGTAGTGTCGGGCTTATCGCCTTGTGCGTGATGACGCCAGAACATAGACCAATTCCACTCCTTTACTAACACATTTAGAAGCACATACTTCTGCCAGTACTAAGGATTCGAAGAATTCCGATCAGATCTCAGGGTAGATATTATATTACCCGTGGAAGAAGGAAGGTAGAAGTACAGAAAAGGAGGAAAAAAACGGGTAAGAGCTAAAAAAGAAAGAAAGAAATGAATGCAGCTAGTTGATTACTGTCTCAGTAGACGTGTTATGTGTGTATTTAGGTCAATAAAAGCACCCGCAGTAATTCACAATAAACACTTTGTCATTTTCGACGTTGTTCTTGTCATTGTGTTTCTTGGTCCCCTCTTTCCACCCTAATCTGTTATACCACATCAAACGCCGTAATCCGCCCTAATCTGTTAGTACCACATCAAACGCCGTAATCCGCCCTAATCTGTTAGTACCATATCAACCCCGTAATCCACCCTAATCTGTTAGTACCATATCAAACGCCGTAATCCGCCCTAATCTGTTAGTACCATATCAACCCCTTATCCGCCTTAATCTGTTAGCACCACATCAAACGCCGTAATCCCCCCTAATCTGTTAGTACCATATCAACCCCTTAATCCGCCCTAATCTGTTAGTACCATATCAACCCCGTAATCCACCCTAATCTGTTAGTACCATATCAAACGCCGTAATCCACCCTAATCTGTTAGTACCACATCAAACGCCGTAATCCGCCCTAATCTGTTAGTACCATATCAACCCCGTAATCCGCCCTAATCTGTTAGTACCATATCAACCCCGTAATCCACCCTAATCGGTTAGTACCATATCAAACCCCGTAATCCACCCTAATCTGTTAGTACCACATCAAACGCCGTAATCCGCCCTAATCTGTTAGTACCATATCAACCCCGTAATCCGCCCTAATCTGTTAGTACCATATCAACCCCGTAATCCACCCTAATCGGTTAGTACCATATCAACCCCGTAATCCGCTGGCACCGCATTCAACCCATCAACGAGTCCTCTACCCTCCTCCTCCCCCTTCCTGTTATTTCCTCCTCTGCCCACCAGCCGCTATCACCACCAGCGAGGCGCACAACCCTAGCGGCGTCAGCAGCAGCAACGGACATCCCCCGCAGAAAGGCTCGAGCGCCTGTACACGCCGCTTCCATCTCTCGCCGCACGCCAGCCGACACAGCCAGTCCGGCGCTGCACGCACGTCCACCAACGCCGCTGCAACCTGACGGCGTCCGCACGATGCAGCCGCCGCTGTTGTGGTGGTGATGGTGGTGCCAAGAAGTGCTGTGGTGGCGCCTCTACCTGCCCTGGCAACAGCCGTACCAGTGCCCCGAGACCAAGGATGCCATGTGCTGAACTCCAATAGTCTTGTCCAGTGTCCAGAAACGTGGCCTGAACTACACCGTGCGTGTGCGGGACCCAATCGCATGCTGTTCTGAACAGAGAGAGAGAGAGAGAGAGAAAGAAAGAGAAAGAATGCAAGAAAATTCCCCACACTTTTCAGGACGATTTGTACTCCAAGACGTTCCTAGTCAAGTGGCATGATATCTCGCAATATCGGAAGTGAATTTCCAGGACAATCTACTGCACTGATGTCCCCGATAACTGACAACAGTCTGCAGTAGTTCTGCCGCACTCAGGCTGTTCTTCTTGAGAGATTTGGTAAGACAACAAACACTTCCTCCTAGTCATGGCCATTGGAATACCACGTGCATCAGCTGTCCTAGTCACTGACACCGCTGTCGTGTCTGGGGCATCATCATCATCATCATCATCATCATCATCATCATCATCATCATCATCATCATCATCATCATCATCATCATCATCATCATCATCATCATCATCATCATCGTGGATTTTATCACTGTCATTGTTGTCGTCTCCATGCGCCTTCCCAATATTATCACATCGTTCACTTTGTGATGCCCACCTTTGTTTTTTGTTCACTGTGTGATTCCCGCACTTTGTTTATTATTCGCTTTGTGATGCCCGCCCTTTGTTTATTGTTCACATTGTGATGACCACCCTTTGTTTATTGTTCACTGTGTGATGCCCGCCCTTTGTTTATTGTTCACTTTGTGATGCCCGCCCTTTCTTTATTGTTCACTTTGTGATGCCCACCTTTGTTTTTTGTTCACTGTGTGATTCCCGCACTTTGTTTATTATTCGCTTTGTGATGCCCACCCTTTGTTTATTGTTCACATTGTGATGACCACCCTTTGTTTATTGTTCACTGTGTGATGCCCGCCCTTTGTTTATTGTTCACTTTGTGATGCCCGTCCTTTCTTTATTGTTCACTTTGTGATGCCCACCCTTTGTTTATTGTTCACTGTGTGATGCCCACCCTTTGTTTATTGTTCACTGTGTGATGCACGCCCTTTCTTTATTGTTCACTTTGTGGTGCCCACCCTTTGTTTATTGTTCACTGTGTGATGCACGCCCTTTGTTTATTGTTCACTTTGTGATGCCCACCCTTTGTTTATTGTTCACTGTGTGATGCCCACCATTTGTTTATTGTTCACTTTGTGATGCCCACCATTTGTTTATTGTTCACTATGTGATACCCACCCTTTGTTTATTTTTCACTGTGTGATGCCCGCCCTTTGTTTATTGCTCACTTTGTGATGTCCACCCTTTGTTTATTGTTCACTTTGTGATGCCCGCCTTTCCTTATTGTTCACTTTGTGATTCCCGCACTTTGTTTATTGTTCACTTTGTGATGCCCGTACTTTGTTCATTGTTCACTTTGTGATGTCCACCCTTTGTTTATTGTTCACTTTGTGATGCTCAGTTCAGTTTCATACTGACATCCGTTACACAATCTCCAGTTCTGCACACTCCTAGCCTAGTGCTATCCAGTCTGCAGTTGGTGACACTGTCTGTTCCAGAGAGCTGTTCTGCCGCGCCAGCTGACGCTGTGTCTGCAATGACAGCCTTTTCCAGAAGTCAGCATGAGTCACGTGATGTCTTCAGCCTCTTCCCAGCTGAGCTGTCCAGACCCGTCTTCGTCTTGCTCGGCGAAGACATCAAGCATCAGTGATCTCTGATCCACTCCGACGGAGCTAGGAGGGTCGCTTTCTAGGACAAGAACAGCGCACAGTCAGTTGACGTCAGGGTTAACAGATGTAAATTATTAGCTGGAAAGTTATCAGGCACGACGGATCAGGCACAAAGCGAAACTTGATCTCAGAGCTTATCCGTGTCTGCCTCTTACCAGACCCGTGCAGCCACAGACTCGAGCTAGCTTTCTTTCTGGTCCAACCTGTGGATGGTCACCTTCATTCGCCCGCTTCACTGGACTGTTTCGTCAGGGTAGAGAAACAGCTCCTATCTGCTGAAGCCATCTTGGTGTGCTCAGTGGACCGTGACGGAAGTGAGGTCTGGTCAGGCATTTGCCTTATCTCTTCGTTTCCCTACCTGAGTGCCAAGCTGTTTGATTCAATTTCACACAAGCCCTGTCAATCGGTTAGGACCCGAAGACGTGACCTTGACCTGAGACTATCTGCAGCCAGAGATGCTCAGAAGTTCGCTGCGCGTTTTGCTCGGACCGTTTTAAACACCAGCGGGGATCGGGAGCTTACGGTCAACGTGCACGTTTGGTGTTACAGTTCGCCTCCTGTCTGTCGTCATCATAGCGTTTGCTGAAAAGGCAACATTTCCTGGATTTAACGGTTTGCAATAAACAGAAGATTGCCCCAATTCAATGCTTTGCAATGAATACACAATTGCCTGGGTTTAATGGGTTGCAATGAATACAAGATTGCCTAGATTTAATGCTTTGAGCGAATACGACACTGAGCACATCTCATGCATTAAAGCATCGAGAGAACAGTGTCCGACTTGAGAAACAAAATGTCGAAGGTGTTTGGAAGATTTTAAAAGCAGCACGTGCACAGAAATAAAAAGACAGTGGAAAACTGATTTTGAATAGAAAGGCCAGGATTGATTTTACTCATGTCATCATCAAACTTCTCTTTGTAAAAAAAAAGTGGAAATAAACATCATAAGAGGACAGGGAAAGATAACTCTATTGCCCTCAAAATCTCAGTCGACACAAGTGCTGCTGACTGTGCGTCAATGACCATCGTAAATAAGGACTGGGGTCGGAGGTGTGAGTGAAAACACAGCTGTGAGTGAGGAATCCATAATCTCTTCACGAAGAACTCCGTCATAGAGTAGAAATAAGCTGCATCAGTGAAGGTTAAGTGATTTGAGCATCGACGAATACAACAGGTACCATCTAGCCTCTAGATCAAAAGCCTGTCGACGTTTAACACCTGACGCCCCACAAAGCTTGTACAAGTAGATTGTAATACGTGCTATAACTTGCAGAAACCAAGAGGCTGTCTTCGCTCAGCACTCGACACTCACATCGCGCAAATGCTTGGCGTGTCCAGGCGAAAGAACATTGATTTCCAGGCCAGACTAAGGCGCTAGTGACAGATAGGATCGACGATGGTGCTGGCTGATGAACCAACACAGTGTAAATAAAACCGGGGGAGGGGTCTTGTGCTCGCACGCCTTGTATAAAGCCATCAGGACTGCGGAATGTGGACGCTCGGTGTTTATAAAACCAAGACTGGGGAATGTGGACGCTCAGTGTATATAAAGCCAACAGGATTGTGGAATATGGACGCTCGGTGTGCATAAAGCCATCAGGACTGCGGAATGTGGACGCTCGGTGTTTATAAAACCAAGACTGGGGAATGTGGACGCTCAGTGTATATAAAGCCAACAGGATTGTGGAATATGGACGCTCGGTGTGCATAAAGCCAACAGGACTGGGGAATGTGGACGCTCGGTGTTTATAAAACCATCAGGACTGCGGAATGTGGACGCTCGGTGTTTATAAAACCAACAGGACTGGGGAATGTGGACGCTCGGTGTATATAAAGCCAACAGGACTGGGGAATGTGGACGCTCGGTGTTTATAAAACCAACAGGACTGGGGAATGTGGACGCTCGGTGTTTTTAAGCTCAAAAGATCTTCAGAACAGGGACAATAGATCCCAGATGTTTGCGCTGGTTTGGGTTAATATAAAAAGGACAAAAGACAACTCAATGAGGTCTGTGTTTTCGCTGTACCCCTAACTGTCAGAGGCAAACTGCTGCAAACCGTGAGGTATTGACTACCTTCTTGGCAGGCAGGACATGGGAAGTACCACTTGTGCCTGCACTCTGCGAGTGTTCGCTAACATACGTCTGAAGTGGCCGTAGCGAAATCAACACGATTGATGTCGCTAAATTTACTGTCACTCGCCCGCTTTAGTCGGCGTTTTCTAAAATATCAGTCTCATTTCCGAGGAAAAAATATATCTTCCAACATCAATACATCTGCCGATCCAAATAGTTCTTCCTGCACCAATAGTGTTTTGAAGGAAGATAAATAAATTTCGTTTTTTCTCTCTTTCATTTCTAACATAGGTGTGCTACTTAATCAGGTAAAATGTTTAGACACCTGAAACAATTCTGGACAGGCTATCTACTTACAACAAAGACGGGGTAATCTATCTTCACGAAAGCCTTTATAAACAGGAACAACAAAGGTAGAAGACTTGCTATTTCCGTAAATGCAGTGCACACAAATTGAAAAGCCAGAGAACCGATTACTGATTCACAAACCCACGCCGTTACGAAAAATCCTCCGGGGATTTTAAAGGACATCGCTCGAAAGTTAACCGCGGGATGTTCGGACAGCATCTTCATTGGGACAGAGTTCAACAGCACGGTGCAGGCAGAGCGAGCAGCCGGGCCGCTGTCCTCAGCGCTGTGGTGCACTGGCTGTGACGAACCTTGCGAGCGCTTAAATCGCTACCACGGCCGTAAGTCAAGTGTCCAGAACATCTGGTGTGCACCAACACCCCGACCCCCAAGTCGGGACGCAGGAAACGGTAGTATTCATACGCGTCTTTTACACAGCAGGGAGACACTTTGACTGGATCTCTGTGGATACTAAAGTACAAAAGGGAGACAGCTTGACTGGATCTCTGTGGATACTATACTTAACTACAAAAGGGAAACAACTTAAATGGATCTCTGTGGATACCACACTTAAGTACAATAAGGGAGACAACTTGACTGGATCTCTGTGGATACTATACTTAAGTACAATAAGTGAGACAACTTGACTGGATCTCTGTGGATACTATACTTAAGTACAATAAGTGAGACAACTTGAATGGATCTCTGTGGATACTATACTTAACTACAAAAGGGAAACAACTTAAATGGATCTCTGTGGACACTACACTTAAGTACAATAAGTGAGACAACTTGAATGGATCTCCGTGGATACTATACTTAAGTACAAAAGGGAGACAACTTAAATGGATCTCTGTGGATACTACACTTAAGTACAATAAGTGAGACAACTTGAATGGATCTTTGTAGTTACTATACTTAACTACAAATGGGAGAGAACTGAAAAGGGCTTCTGTGGATGCTATACTTAAGTACATAAGGAAGACATCTTGAATGGATCTCTGCGGATAGTAAGTAACCCGCTCCATGTTACTTTTGACCTGTTTGGTTAGATTTAATAGTGTCTGAAGAACAAGTGGCGAACTAGTTTTGCCGAAAACAACCGCCATCCTTCGAATAACATAGAAGAAAGATCTATATCACGTGGTATTATAAAGTGCTTGACAAATTGGGTTTAGTACATCACACTGTTCTCACGTGCATTACAAACTGCGATTACACTAACTGGGTTTAGTACATCACAGTGTTCTCACGTGCATTGCTAACTGCGATTACACTAACTGCACTCATTCTGAATTCAGGCTCAGAAATTCCCTACTTCCGAATCGCTCGCACCGGAAGTGGTCTGACAAAAAAATAGCTTTCATCTTCCTCGTATTTGTTCCCTTTCTTCCAGGAGGCAAAGCCCAGGTGAAAAAATCATTTTCTTTTGAAAGATAGTAGTGATGTTAGCTTGTTCTGAGATATGACGTTGATAAGAAAGAACAAATGGTGCATGCCTCTAACTGATGCGCCATATTGTGTCTCAGGGCTACAAGCTAAGGGCAACCAGAATTTGTATCACGAAGACATTGGGACTCTTGCTGATTTACAAGTGTTGATATCGTCTGCCCGGGTTTTTATGCACGATGCATAAGTACTGAGAAAATAGTCTACTAGTGGTTCCACCAAAGGTGTACAAGTGCTTAGACGCGAGGAAGGCGTGGAAGCTCTTTCGTTTAATGTCTACACGTGCGGCATAGGCAAGATTACACATCAAGTGTATACACAATTGTTGATACCACATTTAAAGACGAATCACACTTAACGTCTGCAAGCTAATACCCTAATATCTACAAGTGCTCACCCAAAGATCTAGGGCTTTCTGTTTGTGTGCTCCACAAGTGTCTAAATGCCGAGTGTTATCGACACTAGGACGAAAACGAGATCTTATTGATGAGCTCCAGTCGGAATGTCCAGTCGACTTTAGCAGTCGACAGGTACGATCGACGCTGTAAATCCAGGCTGCGAGCAGACAGTACTGAGTAATCTCCCCCCCCCCCCCAGCTGCTGTTGATGCCATCTGTGACGTCACACGTTACGTTTCCCGGGACGCAGCAGACAGGCGCAGGGGACGATGGGAACGACTGGAGCGTGTCTGGAGTTTCCGGAGTGTCTGGCATGTCCACGGTCAGCGTCGCTCACAGAGCGGGGGAGACTTTCCTGTCCACCTCCCGGACCGCGTCCACGGCTGGTGACGCCGCACCCACAATTACGGACGTCAGCGCCGCCCGCTTTATGGACAGCGTCACCTACCTCACCTACATCGGCAACAGGAGCAACGATTCCGAGGCGGAGAAAAGCGTGCAGTACGAGCTGGAGAACCCGGCAGTGGGAATTCTGTTGGCGCTGTTCTCGCTGGTGGTCATCGTGGGCAACCTGATGGTGATCGTGGCCGTCTTCAAGGAGCTGTACCTGCGCTCCGTCACCAACTACTTCATCGTGTCGCTGGCCATCGCCGACGTGATGGTGGGCGGGGTGGTGATGCCGTTCGCCATCTCCATGGAGATGACCCACGACGTGTGGCTGTACGGGCGCGAGTGGTGCGACATCTGGCACTCGCTGGACGTGCTGGCCTCCACGGCCTCCATCCTCAACCTGTGCGTCATCAGCCTGGACCGCTACTGGGCCATCACCGACCCCATCGCCTACCCCAGCAAGATGTCCAACTGCAAGGTGTGTCTGCTCATCACGCTGGTCTGGCTGTGCTCCGCCGGCATCTCCTTCCCGGCCGTGGCGTGGTGGAAGGCCGTGACCCCCCCAGACCTCCCTGAGCACGAGTGTCTGTTCACCGAGGACAGCGGCTACCTCATCATCTCGTCCATCATCTCCTTCTACTGCCCCACCATCATCATGATGTTTGTGTACGCCAAGATCTACCGCGCGGCCATGGCGCAGTACGAGGGCATCAAAGCCGGCAGCAAAATCACGTCACACGGTCTGCGCGGCGATGATGGCGAGGTCATGACCCTGAGAATCCACCGCGGGGGGCTGCGGCACAACCAGGACGACAGCCACCACCATTCCCATCAGCACGTCAACGGCGGGGGGAGCGGCAGCGGTCTGAACGTAGGTGCGACCCCCACCCCGCTGCAGTTCGAGCGTTCCACCAGCGACAGCGAGGGTGACAGCCCGTGCCACACCACGCGCCTGCACGTGCCAGAGGTGGGCGGCACCCCCCGCCCCGCCAAGCACATCACCAAGCGATTACGTCATTTCGCCATCAGCAAGAAGCTGACCAAGCTGGCGCGCGAGCAGAAGGCCGCCAAAACTCTGGGCATCGTGGTGGGGGTCTTCATCATCTGCTGGCTCCCCTTCTTCGTCACCAACGTCCTCTTCGGCGTGTGCAAGCTGGACTGCATCCCCAACCCTGAAGTCATCGTGCCGGTAGTCACGTGGTTAGGTTACGTCAATTCCGGCATGAACCCCATCATCTACGCCCTGTCCATGCGGGACTTCCGGCGCGCCTTCGGCAAGATGATCTTCGTGTGCTGCCCGCGTTACCGATACGAACACCACAAACGGCAGTACCAGCATCACAACAGCACGTCCACCTCCAGCTTCTCTGCCAGCTGTAGTGACAGATGTGTCGCGCTCAAAATATAGCGTGGGCATGGGGACTCGCAGGTGTGTCGCGCTCAAAATATAGCGTGGGCATGGGGACTCGCAGGTGTGTCGCGCTCAAAATATAGCGTGGGCATGGGGACTCGCAGGTGTGTCGCGCTCAAAATATAGCGTGGGCATGGGGACTCGCAGGTGTGTCGCGCTCAAAATATAGCGT
>SMGT01014781.1:112338-141265 GCA_004794575.1 Lanistes nyassanus | reverse complement strand
GGGGGGGAGGTTAGAGCCATGGGACGGGGATACATTAGCCAGGAAAACATGGCGGGCGTATGTGATTAATTTGTGATTGACAAACTCCGATTCCTATAGCCTATCAGATCTTTCCTTACAGACGTGAAGAAAATAAGTGGAGCCGTGTTTTTCTTTCCACGGAAATCTGCAATATCTGAGTACATACCCCCCAACAGTTTTCATGATGGGTGTTACGGAAGATGGGGCTGTTTCGCTAAACCTCACCGAGTCGCCACCACTCCCACGCCTGTTAGAAGTCCATGCGTTACGTGCACAAGGTACGTTATGTGTACAAGGTGCGTTACGTGTACACGTAAAACGTACCTTGTACATGCAACGTACCTTGTAAACGTAACGTATCTTGTACACGTAACGTACCTTTTACGTTTAACGCACCTTGTACATTATATGAACATTATTTCTTTTATAACGAATAACAGCACAGTCAGAAATGGGAAGGGATGTTACAGTCTATAGTAGTCAGACAAACACATCCACAGGCAACGTTTTCACTCGTTCCTTCACATGACGCAAGTTTTCCCGACAAATGTATTTGTTCATCGCCACGTCGCCAGGATCAGTTGAAGGAACGATCAAACATTATAGGTATGGATATCCAAAACTGTCGTTATGTCGAAGGCAGATGTCAGTTTCTTCAAAAAGCGAGGGACAAGAGACGGAGAGTGCAAAATGGCGTGGTCCAAGAAAGCGGTCCTAATGTTTTCAACGGGTTTTGTGTGAGTTATCTACCATTGAGAAGGGCTAGGGAAAATGTAACCAAAAAAAAAAAACAAAAAAAACACACCCGATCTAACTAGCAAGCATCAACAAAGACAACAACAACAATAATAATAACGACGACGACACAAAAACACCCCCCCACCCCCAGAAAGAAATGGAATAAGTAGATAGCCTGCTCGTGTGCTTCACAGTACACTATCTTTTACCCTATTCCCAAGGCATTGGAACTTCCCAGTACACTATCTTTTACCCTATTCCCAAGGCATTGGAACTTCCCAGTACACTATCTTTTACCCTATTCCCAAGGCATTGGAACTTTGGCAACACAGGCCCGAGTCCTGATTGTCCGGGACAAGCAAACGCGAAGTTAAGCGAAGTACAACTTGGACTGACAATAGTTCGCCTCACAGTTACCTGGAGAGTGTGTCTAGAGCGCGTGCTGACGGAGTTTGGCGACGTCACGCGCCTAAGCTTGGGTTTCTGCTGTGTTATGTCCTGAAAAAAAACCACCTGGTGACGCGTCTGAAACGTCGCTGTTGTCTTTCTTAGCCTACATCTCGACCCAGCTTCCTTGTCACCACATTTGACACTCCGACCAGCAGCAAACTGCTCCATTTTTCCAGCTTCACATGAAGGGTGACATTGAGTATAGATGCCAGTATCACCATGTGTGCATATATGGGTCCATGAGTCTGTGAAGGGGTGAACGTGTTGTGCACATGCATACCTGATGGAGGCTGGTGTGGGGGTGTCTGCAGTCGAATGAGAGTATGGACCTTTGACGCAGTGGGGCACGGCCACAGGTTCGGTAAAAGGATCAGGGGACATAAGCTTGATCTGCTTCTGGTACTGTTTAACAAAGTTGCTTCCCCTGCATCATACACTCGCAGCAGCTTTCGTGACAACTGCTTCACTTCAATATCGTGTACATAAAGTATATCATGTACATGCAGTACAAAAAGACGTCCCACCAGACATACTGTTATAACAAATGTCTGAAACTTGAACTGCACGCTGTGGTTAGGGAAATATTTTTTAAAAACCTGTGACAGATCTTTCTGTACAGAAATAGAGAGGAAAGTCTTGATAAACTTACCCCACTCGCTCTTTCAGGGGGAAAACCATAACAAAAGCAAAATATTACGAACACACACACGCACGCAACCCCCCGACCTCCCCCCCCCGACAAACACACAAACAACATCAAGCGCAGAATTATAGTGCGTGCGTGAGTGCGTGAGTGCGTGCGTGTGTGTGTGTGTGTGACCCTACAGAACAGACTGAGTGAAGTAAGAAGAAATATGAAAAAGAGAAAGACGAGATTGTGATGACGACGACAATGATGACGTTGAAGAGAGGGATGAGGACGCTACAGCACAAAGGCAAGGGTGGAGAGGACAAGCTACAGACAATGGACGATGGATATGAGGAGGTGTGCCAGTCCCAGACAATCTGCAGGCAATAAAAACAGCTGCTATGAAATTTACCGTGTCAACAAGTCAATCCTATAAAAAATCTTTTGCCTGCATGCTGTAGCGTTCTTACGGTGTCTCTGTCAGATCTACCCGATCATTAAACAGGCGCGCCAACTCAAACACACACACCCGGACAGGTTGTTTGCAGACTTTCTTTCCAGTCCTTGGGCGCCACCGGAAAATCTCAGGCTCTTCCAGCCCAGGATGGCAACAGCCTTCAGAGATAAGTCGTGAGAGGTATTTGTGCTGCCACATGGCAGTCTGTGAGTGCTAACAGCAAGACAACGCAGTCTGTGAGCGCTAACAGCAAGACGTAATGCGGCCATACTATCGCCTGTCAGGACAGCGCCAAGGTCACTAGAAGCCCGTAGCCAGTCAGGTCACATATGACGTCAGAAGGCGTGCCAGCCCGTGGGAGAGGGGTGGCGTGTTGTTATACTGCCTGCCCCCCCCCCATTCTGCTTCCATACGCTATCTGGCATTTGCTTGCCAGTTATTATAGACCGTTTTCTGGGACTGTTTCTGGAATGGCTTATTTCTGAATGCAAACAACATCAGTTGGCTGATTCCAGGATGAGGTGACTCACAGGAACGAGGGCGATCTTTAATGATTGTTCCAGACCTGGCTAGGTACACAGTATTTGCATCGGGAATAGTCTAAGATAACTTGTTTAACCTACATTTCTCGATGAACACTTTCCTCATTACCTCGTCGTTCATTGCTATGGGTCGTCCTTTAAACTCTGGGTAAACTGTTAAAATCTCAGTTAAAACAAAGAGATTTCACCAACAAGGGGCAGGAATTCGAAGCGTCAGACATATTCCAGTGACTAAAATTATAAGCATACTAGATCATCTCAAATCCTTAAATAAAAATACCATGAATAAAACAAACGATGGATTACGCAATAAAAACATTTCCTATGAATATCCACAATAGCCAGCTTGGTAGTTGCCCTGTACAGGCTGTCGGCTGCAGGTTCGGATCAATCAGTGTGTGAGAGGGGTGGAGTGCTTAAAATGTTCTTCCAAGGGCTACCTATATAGGCCCCAGTGGGATGCAGAGGGCACCCCGACCCCGGCCTACAACGATGTTTTTAACGTTTGAGGATAACTAAGGGGCTCTCCTAGAAAATAAATCATAATATTGAAAATATTTTCTAACTCTGATCGTACACTGATGGCTGGTGGGGTGCTTCAGCACCCAAAGAACCGCCCACTTAGATCTGGCCCTGTGTTGATGGACTGTGACGTGAGAAGCAATGGGTATGTGATGACAATGCTTTGTGATGACATCTCAAGCTTGTTTTGCTTCTCCCCCTTGCTGCATCAAGTAAGGTTATCCCCCTTGCTGCATCAAGTAAAGTTATTCCCCTTCCTGTGGGTCATTACCCTTTGAGATACTGCGAAATTTCAGGCGTAAGAAAGGCCGTGTCTTTCCAAACTGCTATACCGCATGAAGTGCATGAACGTTGTGATTTGACATTTTGTGATACCCTTGAAAACAGTACAAAAAGATCCAGTGAGGGTCTGTACAAAACAACTGAAGGAGATAGGATGAAGACAATGGACTTGGTACCAGGACACTGTAAGAAGACACGACAATTCACTTTCAATTTGAATGCATTTATTCTTCCTTCAGCCTCAGTGGGGTATGAAGACAAGGCATAAGCATTAGTACAGCAAAGCAAGAAAAAGCTGAGTAGAAATTCACTAGGACACGCAAACGAATTAACGACCTATCTTAAGATCCTCGTAATACAAGGATACTAGAAGGATGTGGTACAAAGACACTTGAAGGACGTTGTACAAGGATACTAGGAGGATATGATAGGAAGATTTGTGGGATGTGATGAGATCTGAGGCTCACCCCATTAATTTTCTTCGTGTGTTTTATGAAGCAGTCTTGCCTTTGACGCTCTTATCACATCGGTCGCAAAGTGAAGTTTGTGTGTTCCTGCGACGTGGCAGCAGCTGACCAAAAGACCAACAAACGTGCAACACTTCTCACCCCTTCTCCACTTTGCTCGCCTCCTCTTCCTTTCCTTCCCGCTTAGAGCAGTACAACACAATGGCCCCTCACTGCTCCAACAAACAGCCTCCACTGATGTAGCGGAATCTAAGTGGAGCAGTTACTGTTGTTGCTTTCATGCCATGTTCACACATGAGAGATGCTGACGTATCATATATTTTGAACGAACACTATCTGCTGTATTGTTTTGTTGGTATACTTCATAACAAAATCTTTCCGCAGCTGCATAAGTCAATAAGCAGAATCAGCGTTATTGTGTAGAGATCGTGCATGACGTAAACAGACTGACCTAAGGTTAAAGTATGAAGATAAAATACTAATCAACAGACTGATTAAACATTTGCACTAACTTGTAGAACGTAGCCAGGTGTTAGGGAGGCACACTGCGTTCCCCAGACATCCATTCCTACGGCGGGGAGAGTTTGGTGAGAACAGGCACCTATTAATTGGAGGGAGGGTTTGGACGAGATTGTCTGGCGGTGAGATAGGGGAGAAACAGCTGGGAGAATACTGGGTACGTGCAAAGGCTCGTGCGGGCAGAAAACGCACATGTTGGGATCTCTCGCTAAGAGCGATTAGAGACTAGCTTGTGCAGAGTGTAACTTGGTGTGATCCGCTGCCAGAAAGCACTGACACGGAGTGACCAACACACCGGCCAACGAGCCAACCGGATGCGAACCCCTTGGACAACCATTGGTGATGGCCACACACTGGATGACCAATGATTTTGATCCACGTACTAGTCTAAAGGCTTAGTTTAAAGGTTGGTTGACATAAATTGTCCTTGAACAACACGTGATTCTACAAATGGATCAACACATCGTCTTGTCACTTATTCAGCACACTACCCTGCGAATTGATCATCACACTATTCTGATACTTGTTCAATACATTATCCTGGCACTTCATCAACACGCTATCCTGCCAATTTATGAACACTGCTAACTGTCTTTCTTTCTTCATTAAGTAATTTTTTTTAAAAATGACTTTTAGCCCCTGGGGCCTTTAAGCCGTGTAGATATAATTCACATTTATCAAATTCATCTGAACGGCGATAAGACGAAGGAAATTAATCTACATAAATCCAAGGTTATTTTCTTCGATTTCGAAGTAAACACTACACAAAATTTAAAAACGTTTGGGTGCTGCATATAAGTTATAGTGAAAGTTTATAACTGTATAATAGTCAAGACAAGTAATTATAAATGTAGATTTTTAACGCGCGAGAACACATTTCATGCACACTTCGCGCGGACGAGGCACACAGACACTCTCGTGAAAACAACGAACACACACACACATACATACATACACCCAGAAAGAGGGAGAGATGAACGCAACACTGACCAACAGGTTAGGATACAGATCGTCCGTCAGTCACAGATGGGTGGAAAAGTATCATAAGAGAGGATGAACAGAGAAAGTTGTAAGTTAATGCAAACAGGCAATCGGGACGTCAGTCAAGGTACTTGCGGAAAAGAAAAGTTTTTAAGTTTCGTTTGAAAGTCTGCAGTGATGGGGAGTGGCGAATGTTGTGGGGAAGTGAGTTCCATTGGGTGGATGCCGAGAAGGTGAACATGCGCTGTCCATATGTTTTTGTCCTGATGCGGGGTACTGAGAGAATGCGATCGTCGGAAGAGGAGCGGAGCTGTCTCACTGGAGTGTAGATTGTAAGAAGTTCTGAAAAGTAGCTGGGGCATGCACCGGTGAAAAAATTGAAACAGAGAGTAGACAACTTGTAGTCGATGATGCGAGCCTGAATGGGGAGCCAGTGCAGAGTGCGGAGGAGAGGTGTGGCATGGTCTATTTTGCGCGCTTTCAGGACAAGGCGAGCGGCAGAGTTTTGAAGTTTCTGTAACTTCTGTAGCAGATATAGAGGACAGCCGGCTAGCAAGGAATTGCAGTAGTCGAGTTTAGACAGAACGTAGGCATATACAAACGTGTTTGCAACCTGATCGGACAGAAGGTGACAGAAGCTGCTGATTTTTCTGAGTTCAAAATAAGCGGATCTGCAGATGTTGGAAATGTGTTTGTCCATTCCTTAGCAAAGGGTGTCTGTAGGGGAGGTGTTGCCATAGACTACAGGACTGAATAAATATACACAGTTCTTTTTGTCACAAAATGAGTTTGTCAAGTCAAGAATTCATTGTGTAACTTGCACTGTAAAATATGATTCTGAATTTTGTTTTATGTAGTGGTTGTAAATATGCTTAATTATTGTTAAATAAATTATATATTTATGTTTAAAACAAAGGTGCATTATTCTGTTTAGCAGGGGTTGCAGCATAAATTTATTGTGTCAGCAAAACAACTCCACCATTACCACTGTCCTGGTGACATTTACATTCTTTTCCTTCTCTGCTGGTTTTTAGTCCCTACCAGGAATATTATAAATTACCACTTTCACCCACTCACAATGGAAACATTAAGTCTGTAGTACCAGATGATTTCATTTCTAGCTCGCACAACAGTGAAAAGCAGACATGAGTTCTATTAGTGTATAAGTCAGGCAGTGGGGTGGGGGGAGGGGAGGAACTTGAGGTTCAGAAAATGTTTAAGTAAAAGCTTTGTTTGCTGGATGTGTTCAGTTCATTACTTAACCTAACACCTAGACATGTGAATATGACAATAAGAATATTATTTAATGATGATGGTTATTTTCCAGCAACAAATGTCAAATCGCTCAAAGTTCCATCAAGATATTTGTGACAACAATGTTACCAAGAGATAAAATATTTACTTGTTTTGGCTTGTGATGTCATGGCAATGCTATTGTCTGTATTGTATTGGTAATCACTAAAATACATATAAACAAAACTTGTACAAGTTTGTACATTACGAACTTCCTGGTCATATACTACAGCATTTCACAAGTCCTTTGGTTTGCTGTGCTTCCATCATAACATCACCTGCTACATCAGAACACATCAAAATGCATGTACATTTGTGATATATATATACACATTGATTTGATGGAAGAGTCTATGTAACACCTGTCACATCCAGATTCAGTTAAAATAAGAAATTATACTATACATAAACATGAAAATTGTGCGTTCAGTTAATCAAATTTACGGATGTACATATCTGAGCACATACTTGACGACTGTAGTATCGATTCAAAGCTGAGTTTCAAGTGTGACTATTACAATACAAGTCGTTTTAGTAGGCAGTTCAAGACTACATAATGCTAAAAAAAATAGGACTTGAAGTGCCTACAACATAATAAAACACAATTTGAATGACTCAGAATCAGCTGAGAACGATCTGACACCAAATGTGTCACTAGTGGGTTGCTTCACTTACCAGTCAGAAAGAAGTCTGCTCTTTGGATCGTTCAGGGAGTTAGACTGCAGATCGCCATCGTGAGATCTAACTTGAAGGCCGGTATGATTTGGACTGGTAAAGCCCATTTTGAACATTAATATCGTTAATGGTGCATTCGTCACTGTCACTAGTATTTAATTTGCGTCAGTCTCAGCAGATCTGTCGTCAATATGGGTGCTTTCGCAGGACACACTCTCCTCGCCATTACACGCAAGCAGACGATCCTAGCTGACACAATCATGACGTCACAGATGAATGTCCGCCCAGGACAGGAAGTGTGGCGATGTTTTGGGCGGGCAGGTGAAAATGTCCACGTTCATAGTCAAATATCTCTGATACGGGTTCGAGGTTTTTCTTGTGGTTTGCGAATCCAGTACCTGTTATAGATGCCTAACCGTTTCTTAAATAAAAACATGTTGGTCGCAGAATCTCTTTAAGTCTTTGCATGACAACTAACTTAAAGTGGTCCAAAGACAAATCAGCCAGTGTTCCACATGAAGGAAAGACCAAACACATCCAGCGTGGAGTGAACACAGTCTAACCAGGCTAACTTATAGCTCCATCTACGGTACAGGCTTTTTCCTGGAGGGAAAAGGACTGCTGACAATTTACGTCATTTTCATTTTCATTTATTCAATTTATTATACGATAGTTATTATTTAGTAATTGTATTATTATACTTATTTTTATTTTTGTTATATTTTTGATTAATATACATGTTTGTAATTGTAATTTATTCAGTGTTTGTTTATTTCCTCAGACGCTAGATCTAGGCATCAAGGTCAGCGAGCTGTTCAGGACATGACTGGCGTCTTGTGGAATGGCGTCCCCTCGCTTCTCCACACTCTACCACGGCGAGCAGCACACACAATGATCGCCGCCATGTTTAGCGGTCCGTTATCGTACTTAACGAAAATAGACACCACCATTACCTTAACTGAAGGTGGCTAAGACCATCGGTTAACTCCCGAAGACGTCCATGAATTCCCAACAAAGGTCGGTAACCAATGGTTTGTCACGTGATCACGATCCGTTTAGGCTTAACCAGCGGCCATGAATACGGCTCCTGACCAACTTGTGATTTCAGAACTGTCGCCAGCAGGAAGTGACAAGGGACATGACTTTGTCAGCAAAACGAAAAAAGCAGCAAGTTCTGTGGTCTTTATATATATATATATGCAATCGGTCTAAGTTAGTAACTCGGTCCAGTCAGGAAATGCTTTGTACGCAAAGCAAGGGATCGTTGCTCCATGACGCCAGTCTCTGCGCCTCGACTCCTTCGTCAACATTACCCGTGCGATGACGTTGTTACCCTCAGGGTCTGGGCGGGCTCCAGATGGAATTAGAAAGGTCTTCACACAACGTTGGAAAAAATGTACTTTTACGCAAACAGCAAAACTTCCCATGTAGCTGTATATCCGGCAAATCTTTAGCGCCTACACAAGATGCAAGTGCATTTTCTGGGAGAATGCAAGTTTCCAGGTGAGGACTGAAATAGATTTCGGTGCCTGTTGGACATGTACAGAAAGCTAAAATGTGTTACAGTTTTGCAAAACCAATGTGCACAGCACAGCTACTCAACTGGTTTCGTCTGAAACGAGTGGAACCATTTCGTTATTATTTTTTTTCTGGTGCTCATTGACAACCAGTCAGCACCTACTAAAGTTTTGGGAGCATGATTTAGACCCTGGAACTAGTGTGGGGGTACATCATGTTTTTATAGATCTGTTTCGGGGTATGGCGTCTGCTTATGGAGCTAGGAAAGGAAGAGCCCAAACAGTTTCTCAATCGCGGTTGAAACAAGGAATAACTTTTCAGTCTTCAGTGTAATTTTCAATTACCTACACACAATTCAGTCACTGAACCGAAAGTACATGGGTCGTTTCCAATATCTTTCCACGCGATTATGAGTTTCATTCCGTGATTATACCTAGACTAAACAAATGCAGCCTTTGTTGCTGATGCTGGTGGATGTCTTGTGGTTCGTAATGAGTGATGGGTGAAGAAAACGTGGGACCATATCCTTGTTATTGTTTACTTTCATTTAACGATCTTCTTTATGATTCAATTTATGATTTACTTTATGGCCCAGTCTATACTGTGCTTCACCTTATGGCTTACTTTATGCTAGAGGAAATTGGGCGAACAATGTCGCTGAGCTGCTTTGCTTTATGCACAAGGTACAAACAAATGATCAACATATTTAAAAATGTGAAAAGATATTAGGACACATTCCCTAATGCATGAGATGCATGCAAGTGTAATGGGAAAAAAGAAGACAATTTACTGCAAAAGGTATTCACCACAGCTATAAACTTTGAATAGATTTTAATAAAAACACATTATGTCTTTTTTTTCGTGAGCAGATGTTTGGTGAGTGGCAAAGACATACGAGAGAAACAACATGTAAAAGTAGCGCCAAATCTTCACTTTGAAGTACGGGCAACATTAGCTTATGAAGACAGCGCATTGATAACACACATTATTGTGGTACATAAAATTTTTAGATTTTCTTGGCTGTCTGCCCGCTGTATTTTCTATTTTTTAGCACCTTTGTCAGCCCACACGCGTCACGTTGTCACATTTTGCAAGCATCGGTTGTCGGCTACAACTTCTTCTGCAGGCAGTTCTTTTGCTAGTCATAATCAACACATCTGTGTCCACCTTTGGAATTCAGAATCAAACATGGATACAGCACGTAGTCAGCCCAGGACGGACCGTTTACTTAAAACCCAGAGACAAAATGACAACATGGTGTCATACCTTCTTGTTTTCTGTCGTCAGGAAATGGTCTGATCGAATTCTAACAATAAATTTTGTCTTCTCTAGCTGTTTGTATTTCTGATCACTGATATTTTCAGCATTGATTGTATTTCACCACAGGCTGTATTTTTAATCACTGACAATTTCAGCACAGGCTGTATTTCTGATTTCTCCGTGCCATTGCTTTTTAAAATTTTTCACCTGGGACAGCAGTAAAGCAGACCGCTGACCGACGTCCTATTTTCTGTTCGAGGCTTGCAAGTAGAAATACAGAACCGAGGAAGCTCCTAAGAAATCAATCCAAAAACCTGTTTCTATAGTTAAAATAAAAACATATAAAAGTGAAACAGTCACACATCAAGCAAAACCTAGCCCTCAAAAGTTTAGACAGTACCTCATGTACCTCCAGTACTCTTGTAACTTCAGTACCTCCTGTCATGAAACTAGTCTCTGACGCCACATATAGCCAAACAATGTTTCCTGCGACGTCTAAAGTTGTTTGGTTAAATCAAAGACAGTTTCGATGAGACTGGCATTCGAATCTGCAGAGCTTCAGAGTTTTCAGGACGGTTTTTATACTTCGCAGCTCACGTGTCTGTTTGTGCTCGCCTAATGTCCCCGCCAATACCTTTCGGCGGCCCTTACATCTCCTGAAGTCTCGTCAGGTCTGGCAACGTCTGCCTACAGGAAAACACTTCGATCGCACAGTTTCACAAGCTGCTTGCTGCACAGATTAGAGGAAAACAAACCCAACTAATAGCCATTTAGAAGTCAGACTGACTGACTTATTTTAAAGCAACGAAGTGAAATATTGCGCAGTGGTGTTGACAGTAACTTCAGCGTGAACCATCATCTTCGCGGAAGCCAGCACCTCCTCCTCCCTCCCTCCCTCCCCCCGTTAATTGAAGATCTTAATACCCACTAACTGCGCTGTTTGAATTCTCACCTTCAGCGCGAACCCTAAGATTGGCTTGCGGTTGTGCCTCAAAATATCTGAGTCTCAACAGTTTGTTATGTTTGATGTTTTCCTTCTTCTCGCCGAGGGCTACGGGGTGAGGCAAGGGATGGAACACTCGTTATCAAGACGACGAGATCTGCGGGCCGTGCGTTTTGAAGCAGGTGATGACAAGGCTAGGCGCCGTCATACAGCCTTGCGTGGTAACTGGCTTAAAATCAACCAACAGATCAATAAATCTTATAGAGATTTTCATCACCTTTTGAATACTTTCCCGAAACGCGAATTGTATAATGCGTCTTAAAATGCTGTGTGATAAACAAGCTCATGACGTTTTACATACGATGACCGTACGACATGTACTTACTGTAACATATTGCCTGTGACATCGCCACAGGTGTTACATTGCAGCCAATGCAAGAGGACAGCAACATCTTCATAGGCAAGCGTGGGAAAGCATGCCTCATAGCCCTTGACTCTCTCAACTTATAGGACGTCAGTCCCGACCATCCTCTGTGTTCGTTTGTTTGTAAATTGTGAGGATGAAGGTCAGTTTGAGGCGCCTGGGCCTTCGTGAGGTGCAGGAGTGGATGTGGAGTTTTTGTGGGTCTTTTCATGTCTACATGCGCTGTGGGTATAACAAGCCCTCTTGGATGTAAAGGTAATGTGTTTTCGTTTCCACATTAAGTAGGTCACAGGAAAAACCTGTTTCTATAGTTAAAATAAAAACATATAAAAGTGAAACAGCCACACATCAAGCAAAACCTAAAAAGGTCGAGATACGTAGAACTGGAGGAGTAGGGCGGCAAGAGGATTGACCAACAGGGACTCCACCCACCGCAGACGATGCAAACGATGCCAGGGATACGACAGAACGGCGGGGACACGTCACGTGGACACAACCACAGAACTTCATCACTGGACAAATCCCCCCTCCCCCTAAAAAATCTTCTTCCCTTTCCCACATTGTGCGAAATCGTTGCAAGGTGGAAAGCATTGTCCTTCAAAATACAACAGCAACAACAACGGCAACAACAGCAGCAGCAGCAACAACAGGCAATGTTCTCCTGTGGATAGTCGTTCGTTCGTTCGTTCTTCCTCCTGTGTCACTCCCATCACTCTCTCTCTCTCTCTCTCTTTTATTTATTTTTCTTGCGCCCTGTCCCCTCCCTATTGTTCCTGTCCCGGATTCCAGAATTAAAACTTTGCTTCTCCAGTAGCGACTACAGGCCAGTAGCGTGAACAGTCCGCCCCCAACACCTATCGACAAGCTGGTGCGACAACTTGACTCGCTGCATGCTGCACGCAGAGTGTCGGATATTCTCTCTACTCCGTGCGTCACCTTGTGGAGTTCTCATCCGACGTAGTTACCAACTGAGTGCATGACAAGTACGAAACGTCACACAGCCACACAGTATAGAGGAGTTTACGCTGACGTCATCAGACGCCATGTTGGCTACCAATATATGCGATATAACCCACTAGTCAAGTCTGTTTATAGTGTTCTACAAAAGATGTCAGTTCCCTTCTACCTAAAATTACTACAAATGAAGGTAAAAAGGGCCAGGTGTGGTGATTTCTTTTACAACAGCTGTCTACTGCACAGCCACCATTACGTCTTGTACACTCTTGGCTACTGCACACTTCATGGTCGCGGTGAGCAGAACCTAAAGTCAAACGCCTTTATACACATATGCACAGTACAATGCATACACAGCCAAACACTATACATGTATCCACAGTACAATGAGTACACATGTATCCACAGTACAATGAATACACAGCAACACAGTACACATGTATCCACAGTACAATGAGTACACATGTATCCACAGTACAATGAATACACAGCAACACAGTACACATGTATCCACAGTACAATGAATACACAGCAACACAGTACACATGTATCCACAGTACAATGAATACACATCAACACAGTACACATGTATCCACAGTACAATGAATACCCAGCAACACACAGCACATGTATCCACAGTACAATGAATACACAGCAACACAGTGCACATGTATCCACAGTACAATGAATACACAGCAACACAGTGCACATGTATCCACAGTACAATGAATACACAGCAACACAGTTCACATTTATCCACAGTACAATGCATACACAGCAACACAGTACACATTTATCCACAGTATAATGCATACACAGCAACACAGTTCACATTTATCCGCAGTACAATGGATGTAGGCACGTCTAAAGGGAAAGATGACTGGATGGAGAGGACGCCGGAATATGGATGAAATGAGTGGTGAGCCAAGAAAAAGATGAAGTGCCGGCACAAAGGAAATAAATCACAGAATAAAGACCAGGTGTTGCGATGCCACGCAAGCACCAAGACAAGCAAGAAGCGAGAATGCAAGAAGAAAGCATAAAATAAAGAAGACAGAAAAATGTGTAGTCAGCGCCTCTTTCGCTTTCAGCCCTCACGACTGGTAACTCTCCGTATTTCAAGATTAAATTCAGAAATTCATAAAAATATTATCAAGTCCACGTGGTTTGTTATTTCTTGACTTCACCACTCGCTTGTACATCTTCAATAGTTATGTATACTTTTATTCAAAATAGCATTATGTAGTGAACCACACTTGACCGTGTCTGGACAAAAGCACATTTCTTCTTCAGCGCTGTTGCCTAGATGTTTCAAGAATTCCAAGACAAGTCGTGGGATGGGATGTTAGCTGTTGCGTTCCTTCCATCGGCCAAATATTCATTTAACAACTTCCTGTCTGACTTTGGATGTATGCGTGCCAATTTCTTCTGTACACCGCAAATTTCTTATGAATGGTGGATTTGTAGTCCGTGCATGCTCTTCTGGCTGAATCGCTTGTTAGGGATCTAGCCTTCAGAATGTGCTTACACTTAACATTAAGAAACTCTACTCTTTTCTGTTTGCACACAACATCAAACCATAAAAGTTTTGGCTTGGACACATTTTTATTGATTTTATGTTAAATTATGGTTTTATCATAATTCCCCATAGGCTACTGGCCTTCATACTTATATCCACTATCTCTCAAGTCACGTCATTTGTGTTAAACTCGGACAAAGACTGAACAGCATCTAGCACACCTCGAAGCTTCGAGTGACAGCTTTGGGGTTTGCCTTGGGCCCAGGAGGAAAGGGTCTCCTGGAGGCGGACTCGGGACGCCAAGGACTGTCTGTGATTCCAACACTGAGTCGCCGTATTGTGGGCCAGTAGCCAGACAGGACCTTTACCCGTCTGAGTGTTCTGGTGTGAGTGAAGAACTTACCAAAAGTCGGCTTTCCTAAACGTGCGCTGCCAAGCGTCCTGATGACGGCCAGCAGCCAGGCGCCAAGTGAGGTGCTGGCAGCCCGCAAGTTCCTCTTGCGACCAGAAAGAAACCTCACCAGAATGGGCCTCACTCCCCTCACCGGCCGGCCCACACGGTGTGCGACAGCAATGTCACGCGCACCAACCTCTACTTCATCGTCCCTGAACTTCATAGACCTTCCGCTCTGTCTCCTCTACCGTCTCGCTGACGTCATGTGGGGCATCAACACACGGAACCCACTCACGGTGCCTCAGCTGCTGCAGCAGGGCGTTCGCTTCTCTTGAGGTACGAACAGCAGTCACAGGAAAGAGAGAACTCAGGCATTTCACGCCGCGAGGGCAGCTGTGGGTGTAGGTCAGAAGACAGACGGGGGAAGGGGGGAAGGAAGAAAAAAGGAACCAACCAACCAACCACGCACGCACGCACGCACGCACGCACGCACGCACGCACGCACGCACGCACGCACGCACGCACGCACGCACGCACGCACGCACGCACGAGCGAGCGAGCGAGCGAGAGAGCCAACAAACCAACGAACACCCAGTTAAGTCCAGTAGACTGATTCTGTCTACTTGGATGTCTATTCAAAGCGCTATCCTTGTTAGCAGCTGGTTTTTTGCGGAAAGAGGACAGTATAATCTGCACGCATCTTGCAAAGTCACGTGATAAGGCTGCACGGCCATTTTGTGACGTGCGTACGACACAGCGTTACGTGACGTATGTTCCCTGCCTGCCTTACGCTGCGAGTCATGGCAATGTGCCTCCTCGCTGTCAGAAATCAAAGCAAAACAGCGACTGACTGGCTTCGAAAGAAAGGCAAAAAAAAAAAAAAAAAAACTGTCCGACTTCCCATGAGTGGTTGTGCACTTGGGATGGGTTGCATGAGAGTTAGCATCTGCACTTCCTGTCACAAAAGTGGGGGTAAGGCCCATTCGCCCTGTGTATTTTACGTGCATCTTAACGTATAGACATCTTAACGTCCGACCCGACTGCTTGCGACCCACATGAACTGTCCAAGATGATCAGAACTCAGGACACACGTGGAGAGTTCTGCCAAGTTGACAGCAGTGAGAAGAGACCGGGTGGAAACTAAGGGCTGGGGAAGGAGGGGTGTTTAGTAGGACAAAAGGGGAGGGGAGGCAAAGATGGGGTGTGTGTGAGGTGCACTGTTCTGCTTGGCGCCTGCGGGGTATACGCTGGTGACGTTTCGCCCGACCTGTGAGGTATTGACCGGACCGCCGAGATAGGTAGGTACGCACTAATTATGGCGCCGCTCGAAGGGGCTGCTGGTCTGCGCATGCGCACAGAACAGGGGGCGGCTCTCCAGAGGGGGGCTGGCAGCGCTCGACAATTACGGGCCTTGGACCTAACCAGCCAACAAGCTAACGACGCCGTCGATAATCGATGAGGTCTTTGTGATGTAGTGTATGAGACAACAGCGACTGAAGTCAAGCGTCGACTAATTGCACCTGGATCTTAAGGCCGGGCTTAACGAAGTGTAACGACAGTGTCTTTTGGACTCTCCCCTCGCTGTGGGGGGCTGATTAATCAAATTAAAGATTTAATTATTAATTATTATTCTACATTCGGGGTTCATCCTTTCCGTGTTTGTTCAGTCCAGCCAGTCGCTCTCCCTCTCTTTCTCTTCACTCTCTCTCGCTTCTCTTTTTTTATTTCCTTCTTTCCTTCCTCTCTCACCTTTTGACGTTCTCGTTCTTACTTTCTCGTTCGTGTGTCGTTTTCTTTCTGACATTCTTTCTTTTTTCCATCATGCCTTCCTTCCAACACTGTACCTCTGGGCATGATACATGGTGCTTTGTACAGCTTCGTAACTCCAAATGTCATCAATATCAGAACTAACGGCTATAACGGGCCCTTTTATGGACAGACAGACAGACAGACAGACAGACAGACAGACAGACAGACAGACAGACAGACAGACAGACGGACGGACGGACGGACGGATGGACGGACAGACGGACGGACGAGCAGGCAGGCAACCAGAACTATAGGCATAAAGATAGGTTTCTCGAGGTTCGGAGGCAAAGCTATGGAATTATATGGTAGGGTGACCTTATCATAATTGTTAGCTTCGTGTCTGTCTGTCTGTCTGTCTGTCTGTCTGTCTGTCTGTCTGTCTGCAGAACTGCAAGTATTTCAAGCTCAGCTCGTTAGGCAGCCTGTCAGAACATCCTCACCCTACCCTTCCCGCCCCAGCTTCCGTACTGACCATTTTTCTTGTGTTGAGCAAGAGATGGACTATACAGGTCGGCACAAATCTTCCTTTCACTTTCCAAAGGGTGTGGTGGTGGTGGAGGGGTGTTGGTGGTGAGGAGGGGGTGTGAGTAGTGCGGAGGGGTGTGAGTAGTGGGGAGGGGGTGTGAGTAGTGGGCTGTGAACGATAGTCTGATGGCGTGACGGATGTTCACACAGTGTTCACTGAGGCGGGCGCCGATAGCAAAGGCAGAAAACACCGACATTTGGACCAGTGTGTCTGTAAGCACGATACCAAACCTTTTCATCTGCTGTCATCTTCCCGTCTACATCTCTCTTCTCCCTCACCCGACCTGTTAGTGTGTGCAAGTGTGTGTGTGCGGGTGTGTGTACGCACGTGTGTATGTGAGAGAGGGAGACGGGAGGAGGTCGGAGAACAAGAACTCGCAAGGAGCAGGTTGTATTGGAGGTGAACACGTGTAAAAACGTTGTGAAAACAATCCCCGGATTGCACGGCACACGTCCACAAGCGGTTTTCTGTGAGCACGGTCTGGTCTGTCGTGTCCTTCCGCCTTGGTCCGCTTTCAACACCAACATGTGCTTCTGACTTACTTCAGCAGCTGCCAGGGGAGATAAACCAGAATTAGGCAACAGGCTGAGCACACCATCCCCTAACTCGTGTCCCGAGTGCGAGGCGCCAGGCTTCGGCCGTTTTCAGTTTACGGGAGGACCCTCACAGTATTGGCAGAACCGCGTCCCCACTCGCCTCCCGCACTGTTTCCGCCACCGTCTCCAGTGATGCGAACATCCCACGTGTATGTAGGCCAAGCTGTAATATATATATATTTATATATTGTATATCTTAAACTGCACCTCGCTACAGTTACGCAAGCCTGAGCTGCGCAAACGTAGATTTGACCCCACCAGCCCCTGAGTCTCACTCACGTTCTTGTCCACGATTCACGAGACGTACGTGCGTGTGCGTGCGACTTTGTGAGCGCGGCAAGCGGTATAGCGGAGACCTGCGCGGCAAGCGGCGACAGTTTGAGCCGCGCTGCGAGAAGGAGTAGTCCAGGCCGCTGGTTGGTGGAGGGGCAAGGGGGGCGTTATCCTGCCGTAGTGCTGCTGCACAGCGCGCGACCCATCATCGCCTTCATCGGCCAGGACACCCCCTCCCCAGACCCCCTTACCACATATATGGCCCACGAACCCTCTAGCGCGTAAGTCTCCCACCGCCTGCCTGCGTCAGAGAAGTTTTGTTTCACTCACAGGACACGCGTGTTAAATGTTCACACATCGAAACTTCATGGCGACTGCAGAAATCTTGAAAACCCGTTGACGCGTGGATTACAACTCGATCTGTGCAACTTGTGGAAGCTGTTGTAATAGTTGCCGCGGCAAACTGACGCCTCAGGTGATGGGTGATGAGAACCAAGTAACGAGAGCCGAGGCGTGTGGACTCAGCCGATGAGGACCAGCGACTGCGGCGCTGTGCAGCGTGCTGCTTGCTGTGTCTCCGCTCATCACTTGTGGCGGTGACAGCTTTGTTCTTTCAAGTTGCACTTTCATCGCCCGCATTGGATTTCACTTTCAACTTAAAGAATAATTTTTCGAGACCCCTTTAGGATGAGTTTATCCTCAAAATTCATCCTTTTGCAGTTGAGGACACCCTATTACTTCCCTTAAGCCTCGTCTTTAAGAAATTGCTGTTGTTCAGGTGGTTGGTGTCGAACCCTGTTCACGTGAAGTATTTCACGAACTGTTGTGACCAGAACTGTTAGCATCAGGCACGAACACTTTGTGTCATGCTGACAATGCGTGACGGGCATCGCTCGGGTAATTATGGCCATAATTCTGGCAGAGAGCTACAAGCCAGCCGTCTGCACCTCAGATGACGACAGAGAGCCACTGACATGTTAGCAGTGACTGAACACTGACCTCTGACCCTGAAATGGACACGCGTCATAAGTGGTTAAGTGGTGAGAAGATATTTTGACTTGCGTGACAACAGGCCACCAGGTAAATGATCCCAATCGCATGGATTTCAACGTTTTCAAGCTAACAAACAGAAGAACGTGAAATGTAATTCAGTGCAAGCCATTATCAACGATCCACACATTTATCTGTTATACACAAAAACACAAAAAAGTTTGGAAGTGCCAATAAGTGCGAGCCAGCAAAATCTGGTTTAACAGCAGAACTCCAGCGCGCGCACAGGTCCCTCGCCGCTATCAACTTTCCCTGTTCCCCGCGCAGCGAGCGGACTGCAGCCGGCGGCCAGGGAAGTCTAAGGAGTGTGTGTGTGTGTTTGAAGGAGTGTCCCAGGTAAAAAAAAAAGTGAGCAAAGTTCTGCACTGGATTCACCGACGCCAAATCCTTCACGGTTGAGCGGATTTGCATTTCCCGCCTCAGTGCTCAGGGTGTAATTAAAAGCTGGCCGGACCATCACCTTATCCCAGCAACCATTTCCTTGCGCGATGAGATCTGACAGCAAGCAGCTCTATTAGTCAACTACCTGACACGTCGTCAAACAACCGCCTGACGACGTCATACCTTCCTCGTGTGGACGGCGAAACCTGGACTTGAACATCTTTGGAGCGAGAACAAGACGTGGCCAAAGAAAGTCACTCACTACACATAGTTATTCATGGCGGCTTTCTTTTATGAACAAATTGTTTGGAATTTCTGAGCGTACTGCGCCACAATTTGCTAAAAGCCGCGGTTTGATCGATAAAAGATAATAATATAGACAGGTGTGAGTGAAAAGCTCCCATTTCATGCGGTGATAAAAGCGACAGATTCCATGTTTATGTCATCCAGTCCTGACCGTCTGCTGCGGAATTCCATCATTTTCTGGATTGCCTGATGACAACTGGGAATCGACAGGAATGGCAAGCAGACTGTTCAAAGTAAGCAGCGGTAGCAAAACTGAGTAGATGTTACACTTGTGGACAGTACAAACAGCGCATGCGTGGCGCACCTGGAATATCAAATGCCACAACAATACTTTCGAATAATCGGCGAAGTGTTTGATAAAGATTTTCAATTAAGTTTCATCGCTTGCCTCTGCAGAAAATAAGCAACGATTTCTAGGCGCATGTCGCATGGATGGCGTTACTTTGTAAAGTGTTGTTGTTATCAGGCTAAAGCTCTGTCCAGTTCGTAGGATCAGGGACGTCAGTGCGCTAAGGACAACAGTGACAGAATCCGAGATCCAAATCGTGCAGAACTACAAATACAGTTTAAACAAGTACAATCCTGGCCAGAGCGGGAATTGAAAAAATTGGATTAAGTTGATTACAAAAAAACCCCGAGGAAACATCGTTTTGTGATGACCTTGGGTGTCCGTAACCCAGAAGCATATTAAAGGTTTTTGTCGGCGACTTGCCTCGCAGGCTGACAGTGTCATCTTTTTTCCTGATGATTAATTTTCTGCAAGACAGAAAATCTCCTAAGCGAATCTAAATGTAACTTTTCCTCGTTCTATAAAATCAGTTAAAAGGATTTCACAAAATTGACTTGTTTACGTGGGTCTGAACCCGTGCGTGGCAGTAGCCGTCATGCGAAATGCGGAAAGTATTTCTGTACATCGCCTACGTGTCTCCAGACCAGAGAGGAAGTCGGTGCAGGGTGCAAAACGGTTCCACGCAGGCCAGCGAGGACGGTGACCAGAACTCTTCCTAACCTGGTGTGATCCTGTCATTTGTACAAGAGTTTACTTCACAAAATGCACGTGGAATTTGCCAGCCGCCGGTTATTGTCGAGGGTTTAGATTTGAGGGCGAACTTAGCAATCGTTGTCCTTGGCTGTCGGCACGGGGAGAAAAGGCTTCTGTCGAGAACGTCGATGGTGCACGCGCTGCTCTCGTGTCGTTGGCGTGGGCAGTGCCGACAATCAGTGTGACCCGGCGCCAGATGCACAACTACCCGTCTCTTCTCCCACACCCCCCACCGCACCCCGTGTCAGCCGCCAGCCTCGTCCATCCACCGACACCGACACTTGGGCGGCCAGTGACCGAGACCGACACTTGGGCGGCCAGTGACCGAGACCGCTACTGGACGCCTGACCACGTGGTACAGCCTTCATTGACAGAAAACAGCAACAAAGACAGCATGTGGACAACAGTCGGTAAAACCTGCGCGCGGCGAGTTCAGACAGAGTGCTCTTCTCCTGAGCAGGTATTGTTTCTTCCTTGTTTCCACAGTCGGCGCGGTTCCTTACGTACTGTAGCGCCTCTCTAATCACAAGAACCGAAAAGTTCGGCGAAGTCGGTTAGAGAAAGTCGGCAAACACAGGCGGATAGTCCGCGCTCTCACATCGCATGCACTGCTCCCCTCCGCTCCCCCACCTCGCCGCCTGGTGTTCCCGCCCACTGGCAATGGGGAGGACAGTACGTGTGTGCAGCGCCGGGTCCAAAGCCAGCGGAAGAAATGCACAGCCTTCGTTCCCTCACAGAAAGCGCGAGGCAAGTGCCGGGACTGCTAGGGACAGTTAAAGTAGGCATGTCAGCGACACAAGCGACGCCTTGTGTAAGCCCTGCCACTTCTGGTAGATTCCAGTATTGATGAGACTCAGCTATTCCGGTGTTGGCTTGCCTACTTTGTCCAACCAGTGCTGAAGTGGCCCATGTAGCCCTATTTAAGTTGGGACTCCCTTCATAACTACGTTCATGTCTATGGGATGGCTGGCTAAACTGTCTACCGGTTTGTGGGTGCCGCCACGTTTTCGCGTGACATGCGTGAGCACATTTGTCAGAGGGCCAGACAATGATGATAATGTTCATCGTGCATATGCCGCGCAGTAGAACGTGCTATTTGTCAGCTAAATGATGCGAAGCGATTTTCCCCTGATAAACCGGAAATGCTGGAAAGCATGTGCCTCAGAGTGAAAGCCCTTGAAGCAGAAACACCATCTTCCGTTCCTGCTTTCATGTTGCATGTTCTCTTGTCCTCTGTACACACGGGGGAAAAATTTTGACGAAATCCAATTTTGCAGTCATCTACACAATTTATAGGATTTATCCCCTTTCGACAAGCCGGAGCACCACTTTTCATCCCTCCGCCCAGCCCAGCTGTGGAAGATGCGCTGAGTGCATGCATATGGCTTGGTGGTGACCGACAGCAACAAGCCACCAGAAGGCAATAGAATTTGTCGAGCCGTTTTAAACAGAACCCCGAGACACTTTCACGAGGCGCGCCATTAGGACGTCCATATTCCATTTTGAGTCGTGTGCTGCTGCTAACGCAATTCGCCATGACGTCAGCACAATTCGGATGACGTCAGCACATTTCGCCACGACGTCAGCAGAGGGCGAGATGCTCTTCTGAAAGCGAAAGTGCCTGAGCTTGGAGACGGCCAAGCCCCGATCGCAGACTGAGATTGTAGACTGATACAAAAACTCGGTCGGCAGCAAGTGAATTCGGCCAAAGATTATTGACCCCAGTCAGTGGTTAGTGATTCAGATCAACTGTTAATGATCCCAGCCAGTGGCCAGTGATTCCCTCGGAGTCGCACCTGGTGGGGACCTCCACAGACAGGCGTCGGTGCTTCCTCACACCCATGACCCACCACAGCGCGACCTTGGCCTCACCACGTGACCACCTGTCCAGCCGGTACCCAGCCGCTCGAGATGCCAGAAAACGAGTCCCACCCCCCGTACCAGGTGGCCAACAGCCACCCCCCGGGGCTGAACGGCTCCCTGCTGGGCGGCGACGTGACGAGCGGCGATGAGGACGACGGGGCGTACAGCCTGGCAGAGAAGGCGGTGGTCGGCGCCATCCTGACGGGGATGGTGTTCGTGGCCGTCGTGGGTAACCTGCTGGTGTGCGCCGCCGTCTTCACCGACCGCCGGCTCAAGCGCAACTCGAACTTCTTCATCGTCTCCCTCGCCATCGCCGACCTCCTCGTGGCGCTCGTCGTCATGACCTTCGCCATCGCCAACGACATCCACGGCCGCTGGGTGTTCGGCTCCGTCTTCTGCAGGATCTGGATCTCGTCGGACATCATGTGCTCCACGGCCTCCATCCTCAACCTGTGCGTCATCTCGCTGGACCGCTACGTCCACATCCGGGACCCGCTGCGGTACGAGGCGTGGATGACGGGCCGCAAGACGGCGCTGCTGCTGGCCACCGTCTGGATCCTCTCCGTGCTCATCTCCTTCGTGCCCATCCACCTGGGCTGGCACCAGCCGCCCGTGGGCGCCAACCTCACCGCCGCGCAGGAGCTGTGCATCTTCAACATCAACCCCATCTACGCCATCGTCTCGTCCACCATCAGCTTCTACATGCCGTGTGTCGCGATGGTCTCCATCTACATCCGCCTTTACGCCTACGCCCGCCGTCACGTGCAAACCATCAAACGCACGCACCTGGCGGATCGCTTCCATAGCAACGGGGCGGCCAGGTCGTCGTACCGCGTGTCGGATCACAAGGCAGCCGTGACGCTGGGCATCATCATGGGGGTCTTCCTGCTGTGCTGGGGGCCGTTCTTCATCGTCAACCCCATCGCTGCCTTCTGCAGCGAGTGCATCCCGAAGCTGGTGTTCCAGATTTTGACCTGGTGCGGCTACGTCAACTCGTGCCTCAACCCCATCATCTACTCCATCTTCAACACGGAGTTCCGCGACGCCTTCCGCCGGATCTTGTTTCCCAGGTGCTTCTTGGAGCGGCGCAACAAAGATATCCTTCCGCGTGAAGCATCCACCAACACCACCACAGCTGTCGCCAGCAAGAGGGTTAACAAGGCGGAGTACGGGCCGCCGCTGACTGAAAACGGCGCCAGCGTCCGCAGGAACAGTCGTGAGCGGCTGTTTGTGGACAAGGTCACGTCCTTGTGAGAAGTGCAGGGGTGACGGTCATGTCGGGGTTAGGGCCATTCGTTGTTGCTCGTGTGCGTATCAACAGGTATGTCTCGCATTCTGAACATCATTTGAGCTCTCCTCACACAAAACATTCTTCCATTGAAACTGCTTTTATTTGGTGTGTTCCATCTTCTCTTCTCTTTCCTTCTTTAAAAGAACTGTCTGCGAGTCTGTAACTGCGGACAAAACAATGCGTCAGACACGACAACTAATATAGACATATATAGTATATATATATAATATAGTAACTAATATAGACACGACAAGGTGTTGTGCACAATTCAGTAACTATTATAGACACTACAAAGTACTGAGCACAATTCAGTAACTGTTATAGACACGACAAAGTATTGTGCATAATTCAGTGACTGTTATAGACACGACAAGGTGTTGTGCACAATTCAGTAACTATTTTTGACACGACAAAGTATTGAGCACAATTCAGTAACTGTTATAGACACGACAAAGTATTGAGCACAATTCAGTAACTATTATAGACACGACAAAGTATTGTGCACAATTCAGTAACTGTTATAGACACGACAAAGTATTGTGCACAATTCAGTAACTATTATAGACAGGACAAAGTATTGTGCACAATTCAGTAACTGTTATAGACACGACAAAGTATTGTGCATAATTCAGTGACTGTTATAGACACGACAAGGTGTTGTGCACAATTCAGTAACTATTATAGACACGACAAAGTATTGTGCACAATTCAGTAACTATTATTGAAACGACAAAGTATTGTGCACAATTCAGTAACTATTATTGAAACGACAAAGTATTGTGCACAATTCAGTAACTATTATAGACACGACAAAGTATTGTGCACAGTTCAGTAACTATTATAGACACGACAAAGTATTGTGCACAATTCAATAACTATTATAGACACGACAAAGCGTTGTGCACAATTCAGTAACTATTATAGACACGACAAAGTATTGTGCGTAATTCAGTGACTATTATAGACATGACAAAGTACTGTGCACAGTTCGGTAACTATTATAAACACGACAAAGTATTGTGCATAGTTCAGTAACTATTACAGACACGACAAAGTGTTGTGGACAATTCAGTAACTATTCAACAGCTGATTTTTTTAATGGTCTGTGATAACATTGCTGTTCCTATAACAACATAATTTGGAGTCATGGCTGAATTTAACGTCAGAGTGCAGAGTGTACAGGGGTGCCGAGGAAGGTGTGTATGTGGGGGGTGGGGGTGAGGGGTGGGGGAGAGACAACATCCTTAACTCCGCCAAGCCCTAGAGACAAGTTTCATGAGCTGTCACTTCCTTGCTTTTTAAAAAAATCTTTACTATAGTTTGTATGTGTTAACCCCGTATTCACTACCCTTGTGTAAAATCATCACCAGAAGCTGTGGGTAGGGTGGTTGCTGGGAGTAGGCAGACAGCGCTGCGAGACTAAACCACGCGGTAACAATGTGCTACGGCCACACGGTGTCGCCTGGGTGCGTGGTCAGTTCAGAATCCAGTGACCTGGACAGTTTGTGTCGTATGACCGCTGAGTCGTGTCACCGCGGTGTTCAGAAGTCTTGGAATACAAGGAAAGGTGACGATCATGATGGGGTACTTTTTCCTGACGTTTGTCTCAAGGTTTTTGGTAAACACGTTCGTCAGACAATTGACTGAAAGGTTGATGTGTTTGTTGTGGGTTCGTTTCACTTTGTACTTGCTGTATAGTTTGAATTGTGTGCCACACCGCCAGCTTGATGCCAAAACTTGAGCACTACGTAAGGATCTCCACCCACCCACCCCCCCAAACTGTGCGTGTATGTACGTCATGGGAAATTCATATCACGCGTAAAGATGAAACAGTCGGCATGAACTGGTGATAAACAAGGTTTTCTCTTTGGACAAACGCGCCGTTGCCCTTGCTAAACAAGGAAACAAAGTTCGTGTGAAGCGTCAACAGGTTACTTGAGGGGGAGGCAGAGAGCTTAGGGGGAGGTCGGAGAGACGGACAGTTGGACAGATGAGCAGATGAGCAGATGAGCAGACAGAAAAGGATAGGCGTGCAGTTTGCGAGATGGGACGGACGGACAAGAGGACAGGCAGATAAGTCGTAAAACTAGCGGAACAGCTAGACCCAGGCAAGAAAAACACACGAGTTGACACGAAGTAGGTATTTTCTACACTGGCGTTAAACGTAGGCTTTGTACACTGGAAGTGAGCGTACAGTGTTTGCTGCTTCTATATAAACGCTTTGTAGGCACTGAGTGTAAGTGTGTGTGTGTGTGAGAGAGAAAGAGAGAGAGAGAGTATGTGTGTGTGTGTTCAGATGTTGGACCCTGGGGGTTTATGTTAACACTTTCTACATTGGAAGTGGGAATACGCTTTGTACAAAGATTAATATCGAATGGCCCAGTGTACAATGTGCATTTACTGTGTATTGATAGAATAAGTAAGAAGTACTAGAATATACAGCAGAATCGACAGAATATATACTAGACCGGTTGTCTACAGAGGTACAATAGACTGACGGTGTGCAGACTGCCATAGACTGACAGCGCGCTGATTAGTACCAAAGCAAAGTTTATTTCACAACCCTCGGGGTCCTTTTAGACAAGATCGAAGACCATACGGCTCGTACAGCATACATTTTATATCCTGTTCTCTCAAGAATCTGTCAGACTATTACAAATAAATCTGATACGTGTTATCAATTTCCACCAAACATGCTTGTTTTTTGTTGTAAAAAGTAATATTTGTATTTAGTTTCTTCCTGTAGTGTTCCGGTAGTAGACAAACATATAGTGATACACATCTCCAATACCGCCATCTTTGCATTTAGTGCACGGACGCTCAGGTCTGTGAATATTGTGGTGTTGTTTCAACTGTACAGAAGATTTTGGTTTTCTTAACTTGAAAAGTGAAGTACAGTGATTAAAGGCAAAGTTGTTATATAGCTCTTGTAAGGCAATCTTTAAAGATTCTATAATTCCACTGTATATCTTTGTACTCTGTTTCGAACCACACATGTAGAAACTGGCCAAATAGGCATCTTTTAACATTATCCCCAAAATACCCCAGTCGAAAGGGTCTGCAGACTTCCTTGCCAAGATAGTCCTAAACTATTTCTGGAATTTCCCTTTCCCGACCGATAGTGCACACATGCGGGATAGAGTGAATGGACACTGATGTGGACAGAATCGGCTGAAAGAGGTACATAGGTGTGCAACAGAGGACAAACTAAGAGTGTACAGAGGTACGACAAACCTGCGATAGAATGCTGGTACTCGGATGCCTCCTAGGTGCTAGCAGGCAGGCAGGGCTGAGGGGCTGCGGGGTGGAGAAAGCCGGTGGTTTGAGAGTAGTGTGCCCCCTAGCGGAACGAGCTTATGACGATGTTGTTTTACGGACTGTTTGTCACCATCTTGATTGCCTGGTCGTTGTAAATGGCATCGAGCTGTGGTCTGTGCAGGCACGATTGTTTTTGAGAGCATAAGAAATTGCAGTAGCATTTGTACGACAGCACGTTTCTTGGCGTGCGTGCCTGCGAGCTTGCGTGGAGAAAATTGGTCGTGTTTTCGCGTGTTTGAGTTTACATGTGTCCGTAAGATGTATGCGGGTGTGTCTGTGCGTATTTTGATTCCTATATATGTAGAAATGTATGTACCTATTTCTGAATGTACGTATGTATTTAGGTATGTCTGTAGTATTTCTGCACGCACGTAAGAATGTAGGTAGGTATGTTTGTATCTATTTCTATACCTATGTATGTAGGTATGTCTGTACGTATTTCTATACGTACGCATATATGACTGTAGGTAGATCTGCCTGTACGTATGTCTGTAAGAACGTACGTATGTATGTATACATGTACAGATTTGACTGCACTTTGCAGAGTGTACAACTGTAACAGAATGGCCCCGAGAACCCGCCCCTCGGGAGGCCAGCAATGTCGACTGCCGACATAAAACGCAGACACGGAGGGGCGCAATCGCGGGTAAACAGCGGGAGTCCCTATGACCTTAAATGCGTGTTAAAAGATAGATATTTGTTTGTTTACAAATATTGACAAAGGGTTTGTGATGTGCGCAAAGCTGGCACTTATTTGTGATTTAATTAATTTAGTACAGTTTTTTAAATAGTTTATTTTCATTTTAATTACCTTATGATGAACTTAATTTTACTTGAAATCCTTTTCACCTGTAAGAACATCGTTGGTGTGTGCTTCTAGTGTTGATGAGCTTATATCTGTGATGTGTTTCGTAGCGCTTTTCTGGCGCCACTGGCTCTCACTATGCGAGGGTTGTGCACGGCTCTAAAGACGCAAGTGCATTTTCTAGTTAACCCCTGCCTAGAAAATGAAAGGATCACTTGCGATCTGCACACCTGACAGTCACGGACGCATACTGTTGTTGACCCCGATTGGACACTTGTTACGTGATCTGTACGCCTGCTTACACACGGGTGCATATATTGTTATTGTTAATTTTCAAGTGTTAACAAAGAAACATTGTCGTACAAGATGTGACAATTATGCGGCACTATGTTGTGTGTTTTCAATATGAGAAAGGATGTGCTATGAGTATTTTGAATATCAGTGTGTGTGTGTGTGTGTGCCTATGCCTATGTGGGTGAAGATCAGAATAAATGTGTTATATGCATCTTGTACAAAGAGAGACAGACTCGAGCGGAGTGTGTGATGCGACAACGCAAACAATGTGTACACGTGCGAGAAGAGGGCAAGAAATAGAATCGCACCAATTTAAAAAATACCTTTTCATGTGAGATATAGTTTGACGACCACGTCTGAAATTTTAAAAAAACGCGCGCTAGGAACTCAGCTTCTTATGCGATAGAAATGCCTACACATGTATAACAGAAAATCTTAGTTTTAATTATGCGACCCACTTCACACATCTGTTTGTACCCTGCCAAAGGTCCCTTTATTTCTGGAGAAATGTTTATGTTCAACCATTGTCTGTAGCACTGCACCGTAGGGCTAGCGCCATCAGTAACACGTGTTGAGCGTCTGGTGCTAGATGTTTCCAGTGACAGACAGAAGTGAGCGAACTACAACAATGTGGGCAGGAAGTAGTTTTCGTTAAGAGAAACTTTCGCTTCCGAAAGTCTTTAAATGACCCACAATTTGTAACGAACTATTAGCCTGCTGTATGCACATGACACAGTAAAAAACTCTTTAGCTTGCTGTACGCACATGACACAGTTTGTAACGAAC
>SMGT01014781.1:99233-110972 GCA_004794575.1 Lanistes nyassanus | reverse complement strand
TCATACAGTGAGACAATAATACCGCAATACCATCATACAGTGAGACAGTAATACCGTAATATTATCATACAGTGAGACAATAATACCGCAATACCATCATACAGTGAGACAGTAATACCGTAATACCATCATACAGTGAGACAATAAAAGAAATACCGTAATACCATCATACAGTGAGACAGTAATACAGTAATACCATCATACAGTGACCCTGCGCCAGATGCACAAATAACTATCCTCCCGTCTCTTCCCCCACACCATCCACCGCACCCCAACAGGCAGGCAGGCAGGCAAGTACCCATCTATACAGACTGTACCCATCTATACAGGCTGCACCTATCTATACAGACTGTACCCATCTATACAGGTTGCACCCATCTATACAGACTGTACCGATATATATATATACAGGTTGTAACCATCTATACAGATAGTACCCATCTATACAGACTATACCTATCTATACAGGCTGCACCCATCTATACAGGCTGTACCCATCTATACAGGCTGCACCCATCTATACAGACTGCTCCCATCTATACAGACTGTACCCATCTATACAGGCTTTACCCATCTATACAGACTGCTCCCATCTATACAGGCTTTACCCATCTATACAGGCTGCACTCATCTATAAAGACTGCGCCCATCTATACAGACTGCACCCATCTATACAGACTGTACCCATCTATACAGGCTGTACCCATCTACACAGGCTGTACCCATCTATACAGGCTGTACCCATCTATACAGACTATACCCATCTATACAGGCAGGCAGATTGACAGCAGTCATACACACTAGAAGCCGTCGTTGATATCCCCTGACCAACAAGATGGCAGATCCATAAGGCAAACAGTGGTTCCAAGAGGGTGCAGTTCTTGCAAGTCTGAGAGATGTTTTTTCCGTCCCTAAGTACATGTGTGATTAGCTGCAATAAATAGGACCCTTCACATCTGAGCATTTGTATTGGGACAGTCAGTGATGTGGTGCACCTAATCGTGACCGACCGACCGACCGAGTGACTGACTGGCTGGATGGCTTATTTGATGAGTTTTTAGCTCAGTAACTTCTCGCATTTTAGTGTTACAGAAAGTGTTTATCAGGAAAGATTTTTTATTATTGTTTACAGGCCTTTCTTAGCTTGTCTTTCATCTGTAGGTGGGAAGACTTGTTAGGCATTTGAGGGAAATTACATCTGGGTGTATAGAGAGGCAGTTCACATCACATGAGTGGAATCGATTATGAGAGGATAGAGAAACGCTTCACTTTTTCTTCCATGGTGGCTTGTGGAGCTCAGTCCCATCTTTGGGCTCGTTGTGGGATGAGCTCCCTTTAAGCTTTAGTCAAATCTTTCTGAGAATGAGGGGGCACTAGAATCAGTCGGCTCTAATAACGTGCGAATTCTCCCACCAAACGAGAAAACATTATAGGGCCGGTACTCACGCATGTCCGAGGCGTATTTTCTCCCTTTGCTGCTCATTTTCCTCCTTCTTCTCGTCGTCTGTACGGATGGATGCAGTCTGTATAGATGTGTACAGTCAGCAGCTGTGTACAGTCTGTACAGATGGATGCATTCTGTATAGATGTGTATAGTCAGCAGCTGGGTACAGTCTGTACAGATGGATGCAGTCTGTATAGATATGTACAGTCAGCAGCTGGGTACAGTCTGTATAGATGGGCACAGGCCATACAAAAATACAGGTTGTTGTGTACAGCCGAAAGATAGTAAAATTCCCCTAAAACTACTTAATGTCCCAGACATATCAACACTGGCTATTCCGTGTTGTGTTTTTTCGTAACATCGTGAACTTGTTTGCTCTAACACCGTTTATTCTGTAGTTGGCAGGGTCCCACTATACTAACTGTGTATTGATTGCTTTCACTTCAAATAGTGCTTATTCCTTACTATTTATATACACGTGCACACGTCTTTATGATCGGGCACGTGCAGTCTTCACAGACAAGCAGCTTCATGATCCACAAACATAGCAGCCAGAAAAAGGTGTGGCAAGTAGCTTTACATCGTCGCGAGTCCATTGATCTCCAGAGCCAGCGATATTGGCCTTGCTATTCATCATTACGCACTTGTCTACCACTCGGTGAAGTTCAAAGAACACCTGCTCGCGCCGCGCGCACACGTACACAGCCGTGTGAGGTGTGACGTGCAACAACGTCTCGAACGGTTGGCCCTCGGGCCGCCGGGCCGCCGTTTTTGTTATTCTTCTTGCTGTTGGTGTTGTTTTTTCTAGTGGCCGCAGGCCACTGCTGCTGATGTTTCTAGATGTCATTGCACGGGTGCTTGTGTACCAACGGTGATTTTCCTTTTAACCGTATTGCGAGGGGATGGGTGGGAATGGGAATGATATTTAAAATTAAGCGATGTCCCTTGACCTTTTTTTCTTGTTAGGTTGTAGGTGAGTGGGGGTGTTTGGCACCGCTGCTTTTCTGTGGGCTAGGATCGTGACTGGGGAGGATGGTGCCCATCTCCTCTCTCTCTCGTTGCCTTACCTCCCCTGACCCACGGGTCACGTACCCATTTCCAGGGGGTGAACTGGGGGAAGTGTGGTGCGGCTCACGGGTATCGACCCAGTGTTCTTGGATTCGGAGACCCGCGCTCTAACCGCTCGGCCATCGGGCCCCGCTTATAGTATTGCTTAATTTTCACGAGAAATACCTCAGTGTCTTTGCAGTTCTTGTGACGGTGTGTAGTTGACGCTTTTATTCTACAAGGAAAATGTAGTATCAGCATTATTCGCCGTATGATTTCATGGTGTTTACCCTAAAATGTTTATGACAGTTTCCAAAAATTCGACCTGGTGCAGCCTGCATCGCGTTAGTGCAAACTTCTTCAACATCTGGCCTTGCAACACGGACGTGGCTGTACCACTGCGAAGATGTACGAGTATTGCTGAGTTTGAATTGAGTGGGTGGCCTACTTACAGGCGCAGTCTCCATGGCACATGTACAGGCGGTCTTCAAGATTCTTTCTCAAATCAGTGAACGTTTCTATGGGGGTGGGGCTGGGTGGGGTTCGGGCGGTGGTCGTGTCTTGTTTGAAATTCACTTGAGTAGAATGTGGAATCGTAATCTTTGCATAAACTAATGAATACTATACATGTTTATTTTAAAATTAGTTGATATTGCTGAAGTTTTATCATCGTGTTGTACACATCACACGCATCTCGTCATTAAGATTAAGCACAAACACAAAGGTCATTAAACACGCATGTACAGGTACATTCTATGATATATAATATATGACACTTTACATTTATTCTGTTCTGCATATCAACTATGACATCTTCTCTAATCAATGAGTGTTAATGCGAACATTTGTTTGTTCTGACTGATTTCCACATCAATTGCGCCTTAACCCTAACTCAAACTTTAATCAAACAGCCTCGACGTGATCTGCTTGTGTTTAGTGCTGAGTGATCAAAATTTTATTTAAGCACGTCCTCAGTTCTATTTTTTCCGTAACAGTTTACAAATGCAGACGTTTCTTCACAGGAGGAAAAGGGGAAAGTTGAAAGCAGCGCGTCTGCTGTGTTGAAGTTTACGGTCACATCAGTTGCCTCCTACAGCGACTGATAAACCTCTGGCACCAGTGGAACATCCTGTGCACTGTGCAGTCACCACAGCGTCAGCTGTCAGCGATAGTCAGCCTAGTTAGTAAGCGGTCGGCAAGCACAGGATAGCCAAGTTTTCTAAACTCAGTTTTTCCCCACTTGTTGTGGAGTTTACCCCTGTGTGCAGTCAGTACATGTGGTGATGTGCAGTCATTATATGTGGTGATGTGCAGTCAGTATATGTGGTGATGTGCAGTCAGTATATGTGGTGATGTGCCGTCAGTACATGCGGTGATGTGCAGTCAGTACATGTGATGATGTGCAGTCAGTACATGTGGTGATGTGCAGTCAGTATATGTGGTGATGTGCAGTCAGTACATGTGTGATGGGCAGTCAGTATATGTGATGATGTGCGGTCAGTATATGTAATGATGTGCAGTCAGTAGCATGTGATGTGCAGTAAGATATGTGGTGATGTGCAGTCAGTATATGTGTGATGTGCAGTCAGTACATGTGTGATGGGCAGTCAGTATATGTGATGATGTGCGGTCAGTATATGTAATGATGTGCAGTCAGTAGCATGTGATGTGCAGTCAGATATGTGGTGATGTGCAGTCAGTACATGTGTGATGTGCAGTCAGTACATGTGATGATGTGCAGTCAGTACATGTGGTGATGTGCAGTCAGTACATGTGGTGATGTGCAGTCAGTATATGTGTGATGTGCAGTCAGTACATGTGTGATGGGCAGTCAGTATATGTGATGATGTGCGGTCAGTATATGTAATGATGTGCAGTCAGTAGCATGTGATGTGCAGTCAGATATGTGGTGATGTGCAGTCAGTATATGTGTGATGTGCCGTCAGTACTTCAGAGACTATAAATCTCATGACATTATGACTGGAAGACAATCATGTCTGACGTCCTGATGTGGTTACAGTTGCCGAGAGTTTTCCTTTCCCAGCTTCTGTCTTCCTAGTCTGTCTTTATCGTTGTCTTTCTTTTTCTTTTGTTTCTCCCCTCGTCTTTGTCTCTTTCTGTCCGTAGATCATTGCTTCCTGTTGCTTAAAATAGCCCGCCCAAAGCCTAAAACTTGTTCTGCACGTGTCGAGGCGATAACAGGAGTGAGCAGAGTGTACTTTAGCCTGTCACTCACACAATGCCAGTCGTTCGAGCGCGGCTGGGCAAGGTTGGCTCAAGCAGCGCGCCTTTCAGTTAGCACCCTGACCTGTCTGTATTTTACTTACTCTTCCCCACCCCACCCCGTCACGTCGACAGTCGGGGAGCATACCCCCTCCCCAGTGTGCATTATTTGCCTTCGTGTACTGGCTCATGCACGCACACGGCACCCTATAAAAATAACTGAGAGACCGGAGGCAGGGTACCAGACCACCTCCTCCTCCAAGAAATTGCTGAGCGAGGCGTGATGGTACGTGATGGTACTTGGTGGTGGCGGAGGCGTGGGGGTGGGGGCTGTGTAGGTTTGTACTTGTGTTTGTGCGCGCGCTGGCTCAAGTGGCTATATTTTTGCATGCGTTCTTGCTCACGTGAGTCCACAAACACGTTTGCCGTGTTAAGCCCCAGGTGATCTGTCGGGCGATGTCCTGGGAGCGAAACATCCTGCCTAGTCGCTTGCTAATCTCGGTGTTAGCTTTTCACCTGTCGGCTTCCCGTCCTCCACAAAGGTGTAGACCTGTCAACTTACCGTTGACAGTGTTTTTCTTATCGTCGATGTCGCTGGCCACAGGTGTGTGAACTGCTGATCAGGTGTTGAAGATTTTTCTAAGATTTTGCCGAACGAAGCGCTTTTTTGTCCATTCACCTTCCGCCGTTGACCAGTGACCAGTACAATGTAACTTGGTCTCAGAATGTGTGTCCAGCAAAATCAGAGTTTCTGTCACTGGCAGTCCAACTGCTTACTTAGCAAACCTTTTTACTGAAAGGACGTCACAAGTAGAATACAAAGAAGTACTGACGTCACAAGTAGAACACTAAGAAATACTGACGTTACAAGTAGAACACTAAGAAATACTGCCACTTTCATGTGCGTAGATGGGTACGCGGTTGTGAGCAACAATTTGTGAATATGAATGCATGTGCAACTGTAAGCCTGAGTGGCATACATGTCTCTGATTTTAAACATAAACTCTAGATATCCAAGCTGAATTTTCGTAATAAATAGTGTTCATGCTACATGCGCCACACAGAAGGATCTCTCAACGGCTTATCCACATTGTCGTGTGCAGTGTCTGAAGCGACGAGATCTGTCTACCCTGGTTTCTTTTCCCCTCCGCCGCCCCCCCCCCATTCCGGGTACACATATCTGGACATGCTGCCAGACTGTCTGCCGCAGTGACTTCTCTATTCTCGTCAAATCTCGCGTGATCGCCTGCTGTTGGTTCACGCTCGTTTAACCTGAGAGGTCTGTGCACGGCGGCTTAATTCTCTAATTATTCAGTGTAGATGGCGCGCCCAGGGGGCAGTTTACAAAGGAGATCACCCGTGTGTGCCTCACACGGTGACAAGTCCCAAATCGCTGGCATTGTCAGCATTGTATGATTAGAACTATCCACAAGGATGTAGCCAGAAATAGCCACAGCAGACGAACGGAGGGAACCGGGGAAGGGGGAGGAATACAACAATTTCCATATATAGCCTCAAGCCACGCGGGAAGAACTTGGATGTCAAAACGTTTTGTCGCCGATAAGGAAGCTGTGTTTTGTCATTGTTCTGTACACATCGTCATGTTCGATCGGTCACTTATTACAGACAGTACCAGTCGCACATTGCTAATGTGTTGTCAACATTTTTCTTCGGTATCTACTGTTGTACTGTCGCTATTTGATCAAGTATCTATTACTGTATAGACGGTATTTACATTGACTAGCTACTAGCTACTGTATTATCGGTATCTACTGTTGTACTGTCGCTATTTGATCAGGTATCTATAACTGTATAGACGGTATTTACATTGACTAGCTACTAGCTACTGTATTATCGGTATCTACTGTTGTACTGGCCTTATTTGATCAGGTATCTATAACTGTATAGACGGTATTTACATTGACTAGCTACTAGCTACTGTATTATCGGTATCTACTGTTGTACTGGCGTTATTTGATCAGGTATCTATAACTGTATAGACGGTATTTACATTGACTAGCTACTAACTACTGTATTATCGGTATCTACTGTTGTACTGTCGGTATTTGATCAGGTATCTATAACTGTATAGACGGTATTTACATTGACTAGCTACTAACTACTGTATTATCGGTATCTACTGTTGTACTGTCGTTATTTGATCAGGTATCTATAACTGTATAGACGGTATTTACATTGACTAGCTACTAACTACTGTATTATCGGTATCTACTGTTGTACTGTCGCTATTTGATCAGGTATCTATAACTGTATAGACGGTATTTACACTGACTAGCTACTAGCTACTGTATTATCACTGTTTTCCTCAGGGTGCTACTGCTTTATTTCCAGGTTTTTGATCTTCCCCTTCTAACTATTTAAGCTGTCGCATCCCCTCTGTGACGACGCGCAGGTGACGACATGATTTGTGGATTCCAGAAAACTTAAGAGGTTTCAGAGATCTGCTCAGGCAAGAGGTTTATGAGTTGGTTTTTCCGTCTACCCCCTCCTCCCTACCCCCATACTCGTACTTTCCCCCGCGTTGTACTGATGCATGCAGACCTCTTACAAACCTCCGACCTCGCTGTCTCTTGTACATCGCCCTCCCACACGCCTCCCCACATTTTTTAAAACTTCTGGCCCCAGAGGTGGGCTATCGAATTACTTCTGAACTTTCGTTTCTTGGACATAAAGGAGCGGCTCATCAAAAGAGGGACATTCCTAGCTCAGCTAAATAAAGACCCCTCGTTTCTCTTAAAGCCCGGCTAAACAATACGTCAAACAATGCGTCAATAAGACGTAAATCTCGCATTAAATCAAAGCTGCCAGCCGGTTAAGTCCCTGTCGCTAAGCTCGCTTTCTGAAGACTTTGGAAAACTGACACCATCTTGGGCAGGTTGCTGAAGGCATATTCCTTGCCACTCCCTCCCTCGACCCTCCCCTCCTTTCCTTGTCTGGGTCCCGGGCTAGTCAGAAAAGTTTCTCCAACGCGCCGAAATAATTGTCTGTACTATATAAAGCATCAACACGTGTGTTATATGTCTGTTCTCAAAGGGTTGGATGGTATCTTTTTCCACTACCTTTTCTCAGTCAGGTGTGTCTAGAGTTTATTTCCCCGGTGGCAGGTGGAATCAAGTGAGGTGAGACTCTCAGGAGAGATTGATTAGCTGAGATATTTCTGGGAGCAATCGAAGCGTAACGCGCGAACGAGGGGTCCACATCTGTCTACACGTGGGCGCCGCCCCCTTCATCAATGGTGTAAGACGGCGATTTAGGCTTACTGAAGACTAGGTATTGCAAGATATTGCGAGATGTCGCGTGGACTGAGAGCGACATCTGTGGGGCACGTGAGGCCACAAAGCGTAAAGGAATGCGTACTTGGTATTGAAGACGTAGTGCTGCGCGATGTAAGCCGTCCTTTGTGACGTGAAATGATCTCTGTGTTGTGTGTATCGTGTGTGTTATGTGTGTTGTGTGTGTTGTGCATGTTGTGTGTATTGTGAGTGTTGTGTGTGTTGTGTGTATTCTATGTGTTGTGTGTGTTGTGCATATTGTGCATGTTGTGTGTGTTGTATTGTGTGTGTGTTGTGCATGTTGTGTGTGTTGTGCATATTGTGCATGTTGTGCGTGTTGTGTGTGTTGTGCGTGTTGTGTGTGTTGTGTGTGTTGTGTGTGTTGTATTGTGTGTGTTGTGCGTGTTGTGCGTGTTGTGTGTGTTGTGTGTGTTGTGCATGTTGTGTGTGTTGTGTGTGTTGTGTGTGTTGTATTGTGTGTGTTGTATTGTGTGTGTTGTGTGTATCGCGTGTGTTGTGTGTATCGTGTGTGTTGTGTGTTCGTGTGTGTTATGTGTGTTGTGTGTATTGTGTGTGTTGTGTGTGTTGTGCATGTTGTGTGTATTGTGAGTGTTGTGTGTGTTGTGTGTGTGTGTTGTGTGTATTCTGTGTGTTGTGTGTGTTGTGCATATTGTGCATGTTGTGCGTGTTGTGTGTGTTGTGTGTGTTGTGTGTATTGTGTGTATTGTGTGTATTGTGTGTTGTGCATGTTGTGTGTATTGTGCATGTTGTGTGTGTTGTGTGTTGTATTGTGTGTGTTGTGTGTGTTGTGCGTGGAGTGCGTGGAGTGTGTGGTGTGCATGTTGTGTGTGTTGTGCGTGTTGTGCATGTTGTGCATGTTGTGTGTGTTGTATGTGTTGTATTGTGTGTGTTGTGTGTGTTGTTTTTTGTGTGTTGTGTGTGTTGTGCATATTGTGCATGTCGTGTGTGTGTTGTGCATGTTGTGTGTGTTGTGTGTATTGTATTGTGTGTGTTGTGTGTGTTGTGCATGTTGTGTGTATTGTGAGTGTTGTGTGAGTTGTGTGTGCTGTCTTTTGTGTGTTGTGTGTGTTGTGTGTATTGTGTGTGTTGTGTGTATTGTGTGTTGTGCATTTTGTGTGTATTGTGCATGTTGTGTGTGTTGTGTGTTGTATTGTGTGTGTTGTGTGTGTTGTGCGTGTTGTGTGTGGTGTGCATGTTGTGTGTGTTGTGCATGTTGTGCATGTTGTATGTGTTGTATTGTGTGTGTTGTGTGTGTTGTGCATATTGTGTGTGTTGTGTGTGTTGTGCATATTGTGCATGTTGTGTGTGTTGTGCATGTTGTGTGTGTTGTGTGTATTGTATTGTGTGTGTTGTGTGTATTGTGAGTGTTGTGTGAGTTGTGTGTGCTGTCTTGTGTGTGTTGTGTGTATTGTGTGTGTTGTGTGTATTGTGTGTGTTGTGCATATTGTGCGTGTTGTGTGTGTTGTGTGTATTGTATTGTTTGTGTTGTGTGTGTTGTGCATGTTGTGTGTATTGTGAGTGTTGTGAGTTGTGTGTGCTGTGTTGTGTGTGTTGTGTGTATCGTGTGTGTTGTGTGTGTTGTGTATGTGAAGTGTATCATGTGTGTTGTGTGTCGTGTGTATTGTGTGTGTTGTGCGTATTGTGTGTATTGTGTGTGCTTTGTGTGTTGTGTGTGTTGTGTGTATTGTGTGTATTGTGTTTGCTGTGTGTGTTGTGTGTGTTGTGTGTATTGTGTGTATTATGTGTATTGTGGCATTTGAAGCTTGAGCATGTGCTTGAAAAATAAGAGAATATTGCACTTGCCCAAAAGCAGAATGCCTGGAATATGTGTGTGTGAGAGAGAGAGAGAGAGGGATAGTGAGCGAGTGATTTTCTGTCCCCCTTTCTTCTTTTATCGACACTCCCATACCATCACACATTCGTGGGGTTTTTCAACACAGTAACTTTTCTTGAGGCTGGGATCCATTTTTCGTATGTGTCGAGTTTCAGTAATGCAAATGCCTGGGTCCTAATGAACCTGGAATAATCCTCTGCTAAAGTTTGGCTGGCCAGGATGAAGCCGACCCAGTGGAAAAGATGGCAAGAAAGATCTCCTGTAAGCTATCCTGGGCAATTCTAGACCCTAGCCATCTCTGTTACTTCCATCGCCCTTATAATTGTATGCTGTCTGTATACTCAGTGTCTCATAATCTCTAGCGCGCACCCCGTGCAGTAATATCATCATAGACTGTCGTCTAAATTATCTGACGCATATAGTTAGTGTTTTGTAATCTCCTGTGCACTTATTCAATCAAAAAGTAACAGTATGAAGAGAGGTAAATCTGGATAATGAAGCAGAATTCTGTTGCATGTGTGTATGGAAAAATGGCACCTGCTGTCAGTTGAGACAACCCTAACGAGCCTTTGGAGGGCATTTCTTCTGTTCTGTGTTGAGCGTCCCGAGCACACTATAACCTATAGTCTTTCACGTGGAGCGCTCCCAGTTTGCCACGACTGGACGCCTTTGAAGCCAGTGCGTCACCCTGTGATTACAAACTTTCTGCGCATTGTGGAGAACTGACGGGGCCTGGTGTTCGCACGGTCTTCAGTTTCACGCCTTGCAGGCCGTTCGATTAGCCCTTGGCCTTGTCTTAACAAACTAGATTTACAAAGATCACCCGCACTATTATGCCCTTTGCGCACCTCCACTCAGGAGTTGGGGGGCGGGGGGGGGGGATAGGGCGAAATGAGAGCCGACTCTCAAGAGGTCACTGGAAGATATACAGATACTGGTTTCTTGCCACCTCCGCCCCCTCACTCCATCAGAAAAAAGAAACACATCAGCTGTCGTCAAAAAATACGAAGGTGGATATTCATGTGGTTTAAACTGCTGTTAGACTCAGCAGGAAGCCCGCAAACAGGAACCGGAAATCCCACCGACAAAACGGCAATGCAGTAAGGGCAAGTCGGGGCACTGACTGTTCCCACAGAAAGAAGTACCTAAATCTGACTGTTCCCACAGAAAGTAGTACCTAAATCTGACTATTCCCAAAGAAAGTAGTAACTAAATCTGACTGTTCCCACAGAAAGTAGTACCTAAATCTGACTATTCCCAAAGAAAATAGTAACTAAATCTGACTGTTCCCAAAGAAAGTAGTACCTAAATCTGACTGTTCCCAAAGAAAGTAGTGCCTAAATCTGCCTGTTCCCAAAGAAAGTGGCACCTAAATCTGACTGTTCCAAAAAAAGTAGTACCTAAATCTGACTGTTCCCAAAGAAAGTGGTACCTAAATCTGACTGTTCCCAAAGAAAGTAGTCCCTAAATCTGCCTGTTCCCAAAGAAAGTGGTACCTAAATCTGACTGTTCCAAAAAAAGTAGTACCTAAATCTGACTGTTTCCAAAGAAAGTGGTACCTAAATCTGTCTGTTCCCAAAGAAAGTGGTACCTAAATCTGACTGTTCCCAAAGAAAGTGGTACCTAAATCTGTCTGTTCCCAAAGAAAGTGTTACCTAAATCTGTCTGTTCCCAAAAAAAGTAGTACCTAAATCTGACTGTTCCCAAAGAAAGTGGTACCTAAATCTGACTGTTCCCAAAGAAAGTGGTACTTAAATCTGACTGTTCCCAAAGAAAGTGGTACCTAAATCTGACTGTTCCAAAAAAAGTAGTACCTAAATCTGACTGTTCCCAAAGAAAGTAATAACCTAAATCTGACTGTTCCCAAAGAAAGTAAT
>SMGT01014781.1:79926-99134 GCA_004794575.1 Lanistes nyassanus | reverse complement strand
TAACCTAAATCTGACTGTTCCCACAGAAAGTAATAACCTAAATCTGACTGTTCCCAAAGAAAGTAGTACCTAAATCTGACTGTTCCCAAAGAAAGTGGTATCTAAATCTGGGCGAGTCTGGACACTTTTTTTTAACGAGGACATTGTCCCAGATGGGGCGGAGCGGGCGGTACACTGGCGAGGATAGAGTGTTCATTACTTCCTTCTCACGCGCATAATCATCTAGTACAGTCTAGTTAGAGTTTCCAGAAATTGGCAACTCAAGCGTCTGTCGCGTCAGGTGGGTCAAAGTTCACAGTTCGTTCCTCGTCATGCCCCTGCAGTGACATGTAGCTTTGTTTATTTGTTTGTTTTTGGAACCAACAAAGCAGTTCTGAACGAGGCAGTGTTGTTTATCGCGGGTGTGTAACTGCCTTTGAGGTTTCTTCTCTAAAAGATCCTCTTCAAAACCTAACCCGACATGAGAGGCCTCAGTAAAATATTTTCAGAAACCATGTTCTTGAAATGACTCAAGTCTAGATTCTGAAATGAGAAGCCAATTAGTCGCTGAATGTGACCGCAGCAATTCTTTCTGTCATTTTAGCACGTGTTAATTAAGCTCAGCCTCCACCCAAGTTAAAAAAGGTAGAAGGCCGTCTGTTCAGCCTCCATACGATGCAGCCATCTTTTGATTGGCTGTGACGTCCAGTGGTGTCTCTGCAGGTCTAGGATACAGCTGGACAATGTCCAGTGCTCTTGAGCAAGCCACGCGCTTACATTCAACTTGGTTCCATCCTGTTCCTAAGCCATAAACACTGATGTCTGCACCCCCCCACCCCCCGCACCTTGCGTTCTGACACTCAGACCTTGAGTGTGACCCCAGGCTCGTGTCCTTTTGTGACCATTCTCCGCCACACATCTTCCTTGCTCTCAAACCTTAACCCGACGTCTAAATTTTTTTTTGTATTTGAAGTCATTAATCATGCGTAGAGGCACGAGAGGAGCTTTCCTTTCAAGTTAATAGTGAACACCTCTATATCCTGTTGCAATTTTACTTAGCTTTTTTTCAAATTGTGCTCACAAAATTTCTTTTCAGAGAATCTTGCCTCTCACTGCCCCCCCTCCCCCAGTATGTTCTGTAATTCATTGAGGGCCTCTGGGACATTTCCCTTTGTTACGTTCTCCATAAAATTGCGTTCCCGGGGCTTCGAGATTCTCCGTGATCTCATCTTGGGACATGGCGGCTGTCCACACCGTCTGCTGGGGTGCACAGGATACTCCCCACACAGTCTGTTCACAGCATGAACTTGCACGTTGCTGCTTCATTTCCCCAGTCTCTTGTGCTCCTGTCTTTAATCTTAGCTTTCGTAATTTCTGTATCTCCACTCCTTCCTGCTCTTCTCTTTGCTCCGGGTTCTTCATTTGCATGAGAAAGATGCACGGAGGGTGGACTGGGGAGGAGGGTGTCGGCCATTGTTGGCTTTCTTCTAGTGACGTCTGAAAGTTCGTTATGGCGCATGCGCACTCATTTCCTTGCCACGTCAGTACAAGTCGGTGCAAGCCGCTCCTTTCTCACTGCACCACAAAGGACTTCTAATCACTGTTTCAAGTGAGTTCATCTGGTCTGCTGACGTGGCTCCTGTTTAGCATCAAAAGAGACTTGTCAACCTGGAATTGCGTGCTGGTGACAGCTCTGTAGGTCACGATAGTTAAGTCTTTGGTCTTAATGTGCTGCTGTCTGCATAGCAATTGTCGACGTGTGTGAGAACGGACACATTCCTCTGACCACAGGAAAGAACAGCACAGTTGTCTGTTAAATCCCTTTCCTCTAACTGCTTTTATTTCCATCTGTGCATCTGCCATTCCCTTTCTGTCCTCCAACAAACTGTTCTTTTTATTTTCTTTTTATTTTTCATGTCCTTATTTCTATTTCTCGTTCTATCCGCCTACTTTCGTTTATGTTTTGATTTTTGTTCACCTGCCATTGTTGATTGTTCTCGTTCTGTCCGTCTAACCACTTTTTTCTCTCCTTGTGTAGAAAGCACGAAGACATTTGTCACGTAACCCGAGTTAATTATAACTTTATGGATGCACAAAGTGACACACTAATGCAACATTTGTCACTGTAGCGCACGGCATTATTTGTTACACTCCCGTAGCAGCACCTCACTCAATAACGTACGAAGGCGATTTTTTTCTCAGTGACGGAATTGCGACATCTAGCGGTCCTTTTCTGGTGACAGTGACAGAACAAAACTATCACACTACCGTCAACATCCGACAACAAGTGCAGAACAAGTATTACAACACAGATTATACGATGCGTTTCACGTAACATAGTACAAACCTAGTCCTCATATAGCTGTCCCAAATGCGCACTCCAGCTTTCTTGACAGCGATGTGAAATGCCAAGGAATTGTCTTTTGTCGATATACAGGTGTTGTGGTAATGAAAAGAAATCTGCTTATTAATGAGATCCTTTATTCTTATAGCTACTGGGGCAGCCATTTTGCATAAAGCTGTTAGCTGTTTTCCCAAACTGAGACTAATGAAAACCCACGAACAAACTAACACATGGTGAGAGACTAGGTGTTAAAATTAAAAACCCAAAACAAATAGATGTTGTCAGTCGTTTTTGTCTGGTCTTCTGTCCTTGTTTGTCTGTCCTTTTGTACACTGGTCTCTTTCATGTCTACTTGTCTATCTTAATTTTTACATTGGCCTGTCCTTGTTGCCTACTTGCCTGTCCTTTTCTTTTATTGGTCTGTCCTTCTTGCTTATTTATCAGCACTTGGTGTTTATTTGTATGTTTTTTTTACTTGTCTGTCCTACCTGTCTGTTTCACCTGTCAGAGGGACCTTAAATTCAAATCTATTTGATCTTTTATTTGCTCGTTTTCGCGTCTCGGTCTCCCGTTAACTCAGCCTGCCCTTGACAATAAAGAGCGTAGTCCTTATACTTTGGCAACTCGAGAAAATGAGTCGCTCATACTGCGGCCAAGCAGACTGTCGTGTGTTGTCCGTAGTGTGTTGTCTGTAATGTGTTGTCTGTAGTGTGTTGTCTGTAGTGTGTTGTCTGTAGCGTGTTGTCTGTAGCGTGTTGTCTGTAATGTGTTGTCTGTAGTGTGTTGTCTGTAAAGTGTTGTCTGTAGCGTGTTGTCCGTAGTGTGTTGTCTGTAGTGTGTTGTCTGTAATGTGTTGTCTGTAGTGTGTTGTCTGTAAAGTGTTGTCTGTAGCGTGTTGTCCGTAGTGTGTTGTCTGTAGTGTGTTGTCTGTAGTGTGTTGTCTGTAGTGTGTTGTCTGTAAGTGTTGTCTGTAGCGTGTTGTCCGTAGTGTGTTGTCCGTAGTGTGTTGTCTGTAGTGTGTTGTCCGTAGTGTGATGTCTATTGTGTGCTGTCTGTCGTGTGTTGTCTGTAGTGTGTTGTCTGTAGTGCGCTGTGTGTCGTGTGTTGTCTGTCGTGTGTTGTCTGTAGTGTGTTGTCTGTAATGTGTTGTCTGTAGTGTGTTGTCTGTAGTGTGCATTCTATAGTGTGCAGTCTGTAAAACTTACATTTTACTTGTTTCTTTTTGATTAGGGGTACTTTACACGCAGTGATCTGGTCATTTGCTCTATTCTTGAGAGCATTAAAGTGGTTGTCCATTTCCTGACGTACTTTAAGTGTCACGTTACGTAAATCTTCTAGCATTTCTTAGAGGTCTACAACTGACCTTCTGCCTCATTAAGTTCTGTGTCTTGATTTCTATAAACCTCGCCCCCTTCCCCCCACTGTCCCTTTATCGTCACTCTTTTGCACGCCCCCTGCCCCCAGCCAAGACAAATGCTGGCGAACGCTTGAAATCCAGCCTCGTTATTTCTCACAGTTATTTTCTCTCAAGCATGGAACCTCCTGCGCGCACTCATTAGCAGCGTGGAGATATAGGTAATTGCCCGTATACTTGTCAGCTATCGTGTGTAAATCAGTATCCTTGGTACGTAATGGATGGGTGGCTTACCTGCCTTTATCTTGCTCGTTCACGCTGAGCACACCCAGAACTGGGATTATAATTCCTGTACAGCTTCTCGCTGTGCAGTTAGTGTCTGCCCGATTAAGGCTGGGGGTGGGGTGGGGGTGTAGTTAGTCCTAACTTTGTCGGTTGGGAGGGTGCGAGTTTCTGTCCTCATTAGATTTATATTTGTATACACCAATGCACATACTGCACGCACATACCTAGAGGTACACATACCTACATGTACACATACCTAGACGTACAATACCTAGACGTACACATACATACATGCACAATACCTACATGTACACATACCTACATGTACACATACCTAGACGTACACATACCTACATGTACATATGCACTTTGTAACTTTCTCATGCCGCTACTGTAGGGCTGCTGACTGGGGAGGCCCCCTCCCTTTGCCCGATCTAGAAGCATCATGAATACATCATGATGTATACCCCACGGTTGTTCTACAGGTACCGGGGGTACGTTGGGTACAAGTTTGGTAGTACACTACTCTCTGTTTCAGTTGTATACAATGGTCTTTTTTATCCCAAAATGTTGCACGCGGGCTTCCACTATAGTGATTGGTCAGCAAACTGCAGTATTTTGACATCTGCTTAGCGAAGCGCACGTCTGAAGTATTGACAGCACAACATCAAATGTAGCCTTCTCTTGTTCTTTTCCAAATATGGTCAGCCATACAAGTGCCTCAGCTCTGCTATATGTACGGGTCACTCACCCTCTGCATGAAAATTTTGTTATGTACAGAACACTAGCCACAGGACACTAGCCGCTGTAACCCCCACCCCTACCATTTTACTACCCTCCCGCCCCTAACCCCTACCCTACCCTTACCCCTACCCTTGCCCCTACCTTACCCCTACCCTTGCCCCTACCCTTACCCCTACCCTTGCCCCTACCTTACCCCTACCCTTGCCCCTACCCTTACCCCTACCCTTGCCTGTCGTCTCGCGAGGCAAAGGAAATTACTGTTCGTACGAAAGGAAAAGACTGTGTGGTGATCTCCCTTGCACGCTGATTGCTGTGTACATGACTTGTTAAGGGCGTCGCCATATTTGTTATTTCATTTTTGTTTAGTCCTAGGCACAAGGTCGAAATATGGCTTATGACCATCTGCAGATGAAAAAGAATCCGCGTGCCGAATTTGGTGTGGATCGGTTCAGGCTTGTGCATTTGTATAACGCACGCACGCACGCACGCACGCACGCACGCACGCACGCACGCACGCACGCACGCACGCACGCACGCACGCACGCACGCACGCACGCACGCACGCACGCATACCACCCCGCACACAAACAAACATTCGGTTTTATGCATTAGATTGTGTGAGACCTTATCAACGAACGAAGAAATTATTTTTCTCTTTCAGTGATCAATGACCATGCTGTGGCCTGTACGCAGTTTTTTTCCACGCCGGTAAGGACAGAAACCGTCACACAGAAATTTTCCGTACACCACATTGTATGACTGACAAGGCCAATTCGCCTTGTATTTTAGTCATCTGTATGTCGGTGAGAATGTAGATCGAGCTCAGCTTTAATCGTCTGTCAGCAGGAATGCAAATCCAACTTAGTTGTAAATATAGATATATATCTGTGACGATGCAAATCCAGCTTATATTTTCTGTGTCGTCTGTCTGCCTTTTTAATAAGAGCAGCCTATAGCCTATGCTGGAACATGACGTCTAATGGAAATCCAAGCCATTTGGAGGGCCGCAACTCTGGATGTGGAGGGTAGGAAGTGACAGGAAGAAATGATGGAAGGAACAGTGCAGATTTACGCTACATACTACACAGATATAAGAGGCGTTTACAAGCCAACCAAAAGTCAGCTCTGACCCCTCGTGACTCTACCGTCTGCATCAAAGGAGCGGGGGTGGGGTGGGGTAGGGTGGGGATGGGGGCCAGGCCTTATGTGGCATAGCCAAGGAGGAAGGAGAGGGGCAGCGAGGGAAGTGGACGGAGAAAAGGAGGGGGGATTGAAGAAACCCGGTTAGACACTTTGTGTAAACATGCAGGTCTGCGGCGTTTGTGTGTGTGTGTGTGCCTGCGTGCATGCGCGTGTGTCCGTGTGCGCTTGTGTGTATGCATGTTGAGTAAAAACATTAAACATTTTTATTTCAACCGGGGGTCTGGAAGGGGCAGGAGGCAGCAGAGAGGCGCGAGCAAGACCCTCAAACCCTGAAACCCCGCACTCCCCCCACCCCACTTCAAAAAAATCCTTAGTCTGGAGCAGCTGGTGGGGGGCGGGGTCATTTTTTATGGAGCAAATCACTGAATAGCGCGTGCCCGTGCATACATCTGTGTCCAGAGTCAAACAGCTGACACGGGCTGGGCACACAGCTGCCTGTGAAGATACGTAGCAAAGGCTGACGGAAGCCTTATCACACACACAGCTGCGTGCGGTGTCTGACCGTTACTAACACAGACGTGTGCAGCGTTTGATCGCTACTAACAGCTGTGTGCAATATCTGGCCGCTACTTATAAAGCAGTTTTCCGTATCTGGCCGCTACTAGCACACCTGTGTGTGGTGTCTGACCGTTACTAACACAGGTAGTTAACCCACAGAATGAAGCGGACACCAGGCTGGATGCCTTCGTGTGTATTGCTACTTGTGCTTATTGTTTTTGTAATTCTCGCTTTACAGTTTTGTGACGTAATTCCCGGGAGTGAGTTTGTAATTCCCAGCGACTAACAACAGATAATTAGAGGTCAAGGCATTACCTCTACACAGCGTCACTTCCCAATCCGTGGGGCTCCACAGATGAATGGTAAAGACAACGGCTTTTTGGTTATGTCGCAGTTCGGCAACCTTATTAGCTTACGATTTTTTTTGCTGGTGGTGGTGGGGAATGGGGTTGATGTAGGGGTAGGGTTCGGTATTAGGCAGGACTTCTGTTTATAAATGCGGGACTTCTGTTTATAAATGTAGGACTTCTGTTTATAAATGTAGGACTTCTGTTTATAAATGTGGGACTTCTGTTTATAAATGTGGGACTTCTGTTTATAAATGTAGGACTTCTGTTTATAAATGTAGGACATCTGTTTATAAATGTAGGACTTCTGTTTATAAATGTAGGACTTCTGTTTATAAATGTAGGACGTCTGTTTATAAATGTAGGACTTCTGTTTATAAATGTAGGACGTCTGTTTATAAATGTAAGACTTCTGTTTATAAATGTAGGACTTCTGTTTATAAATGTGGGACTTCTGTTTATAAATGTGGGACTTCTGTTTATAAATGTAGGACTTCTGTTTATAAATGTGGGACTTCTGTTTATAAATGTAGGACTTCTGTTTATAAATGTAGGACGTCTGTTTATAAATGTGGGACTTCTGTTTATAAATGTAGGACTTCTGTTTATAAATGTAGGACTTCTGTTTATAAATGTGGGACTTCTGTTTATAAATGTAGGACTTCTGTTTATAAATGTAGGACTTCTGTTTATAAATGTAGGACTTCTGTTTTCACGTACAAGTTCAAGTGTAACTGCGAGCATAACCGGGATGAAAGGTGGTGTGTGCATTGTTGCCCCAAGTCGGTGGGAATTTCAGACTCGCTTCCCGGAAAGGCCATTCATATGTAAATGTTGTTGTTGTTGTTGTTGTTGTTGTTGTTGTTGTTGTTGTTGTGGTGGTGGTGGTGGTGGTGGTGGTGGATGTTAACTGACACCCATGTCGTACTACCTGGCGGTGGTGTTTGAACACGACACATACGTGTTTTGTCACGTTTGCACTTACTCATGACCAACGTCACCTCTTGGTGCGCACACACATTGTTGTACAACGTTTGGATTATGAGCTGACCAATCGGTGTTTTCTAAAATTAATTGAAGAGATTTTTAAATCACTCAGCAGCCGGCAGTTTGTCTCCACCCACCCCCACCCCCGCCCTCACTCCTGATGTCTTCGCTAACCCCTCGAGTGGTGGTCCTTGGCCCCCCCCGCCCCCAGCAGCTGGTGCTGCAGTAATGCTAACCCCCACCTCCTGTTAGGTCCCCCCCTACACAGCCAGCACCCCTCCCCCTCCCCTCCCCCCACCAGGAGAAGAGCATCGCGTCCCCTCTCCCTTTTCACGCCGCTCTTTATTCTCTAGACCTTGAAGCTTCTCCGTCCTGTCGCGCTGTCGCCTGCAGTCAGGGGCCAAATGTGCCAGCGACACCTTGAGGACATCGATTGGCGGCCAGTCTCCATTTTCTCCGACAGACAGAAATGTGTCGTCACGAAACCAACTGTCATCGCCGCTTCCGGTTTCAACACTTGCTTCCGGTTTCAACACTCAACATGCATTTGCCCTCCTTTTCTGCTCTCAGTCCAGTCCTGGGAATGGCCTGGAATGTCTCCAGAGATCCAATTTTCGTGTAGAAGTCTTTGATTTCTAAGACCTTGCTCCTATAATTGCTCAAGTTATGTGGAAGTCGCACAGTGCTGTCTTATGTTTGTGCCGCCTAGTGTCTGTGTGGCCGCCAGGGAAAGGGTGAGTGCGTTTGTGTGTGATTTGGTGCGTGCTTGCGTGTGAGCGGGTAGGTAACTGAGTGACTAAGAAAGACTGTGGATGTGCGAGCATGTGTACGTGACCGTTTGCATGCGCCCGCTGTGCGCATGTGTTTGCTACATTGCGTACAAGAGGACGCGAAATATCATGATGTCACACGCATGCTGTGAATGACCTTGCGCACAGAACACGCCGGGGCAGTGTCTTATGTTGTTGGATGCGATTGTCAAAAATTCCTGAAGTTAATTGCAATGGGAGGGAAACATGTTGAAGATGTAACAAAAAGCTGATGGGCGAGGAAGATTCTGTATGTTTCCTTTCGAGCTGAAGGCATTCTCAAAATGGAGGACCCATGCCTAGATTCGTGACGTCATCGATCGGGACCGATACTGGGGGCTGTTCAGGGCTCGCAGTCTAAGAGTGTAGTCCCGTAGTCCCTCTGTCCCCACATGTCCCCCTGCACACCGCCATCTCTGTCCCCCTCCTCCCATCCAATCAAAACTGTCCACCTGACGGTGTGGTTTCTCTTTGTGCCCTTGTCCTACATGCCACGCAGCAACACACCGGGCATGCACACCAACGTTTTTCCTGGGACCTCGTAACAGCCACCCGACTGTCACGATGTAGCGGTGCGCAGTTGTAATTAACCTTTCAAACATGACACTTAGTACTGGCACATCACAGTCGTGTCAGTGAAGGTATCACGTTACAAGAGGCCAATACGCACGATGTTGCCGATGCCTATAGAACTTGCCACCTGGGGAGCAGGTGGGTGGTGAAGAAAGGGGACGGAGGGAGAGGCAGAGCGAGAGAGAGAGGATGATTCATTGCGAGGGAAGGCTCAGAGACGCTCAACTGCTTCCGCTAACCGAACAGATTCGGCCTGTCTTCTCCTTTTTGGTTAGCTTTCTGACTCTATTTCCAAGATTTCCAATATTTTCCAAGCAGTCTCCTTGGTAACCTCTGACAGCTCTTTTCACGTGCTGCAGAATCACACATTTCTGTTTGCCTTTCACATACATTCAAATCCGGAAACCTGGATGGCAGGTGGGAAAAAGGGTCGGTGCCTTCTTAGAGGTTCGCTTCCCGCACCACAAGCCAACCAAAAATAGAACACAGTTTGTCAGATTCACACAGCTTGTCAAACTCACTCAGTTGTCAAACTCACTCACTCAGTTGTCAAACTCACTCAGTTGTCAAACTCACACAGTTGTCAAACTCACACAGTTGTCAAACTCACACAGCTTGTCAAACTCACACAGCTTGTCAAACTCACTCAGTTGTCAAACTCACTCAGTTGTCAAACTCACACAGTTGTCAAACTCACACAGCTTGTCAAACTCACTCAGTTGTCAAACTCACTCAGTTGTCAAACTCACACAGTTGTCAAACTCACACAGTTGTCAAACTCACACAGTTGTCAAACTCACACAGCTTGTCAAACTCACACAGCTTGTCAACCTCACTCAGTTGTCAAACTCACACAGTTGTCAAACTCACATAGTTGTCAAACTCACTCAGCGCGCAGCCCAAGAATTCCTTTATCTCTACGGATTACCAAAGGCATGTCTCAGAAATTAAACTGCTGACAATGAAAATGCCTCTCGTTTTCAGTTATGATGGAATTGCCCTGTGTGCAAACCAAACGCGTGCAGGTAACAACGCAAACAGAGTGGGTGAAGAACCCCAATCTACTTGCCAACCATGTGCAACGTGAACACAGTTCAGCCACTAGTGAGGGACTGGCTGGTATTACGCACACGGTCCAAAGACAGTCTGAGACCCTGGCTCCAAGACGACGACTCAATGATGCTGATCGCGGCAGGCGATTGGGTGGCATCGGGTCCGGGAAGTTAGTCAAGTGGAAGAATCCCATTCACTCATTGCGACACTGTGACATTGTGACACTGTGACATTGTGACACTGTGACATTGTGACATTGTCCATTGTGACACTGCTACAACCAGACAGGAAGTGTCAGCGAGCAGCAGACGGTCGGGGCGCTCACGATCGACATCCGGAAAGGATGACAGGTTAGTCGTACTGTCGTTTTACGGGACAGAAGAGCACAGTCACAGGACAACTGAGAGCAGCCAGCAGTGTCACCGTCAGCGACCAGACGATTAGCAACTCGCTGCGTGAGGTCACCCTGGGTTGAAGGCGACACACGGTGTGACGTGTCCTGACGCCGACTTGGACACGTCGGCAGCTGGTCAGAGTTATCTGCATCGATGAGTCCCGCTTTGCCAGATCGTTTCACGATGGCACAATCCGCTTCTGGAGCCCACAGGGTCATCGTGTTATGATGGGACGGTGAGGGACCGAGAACCGTTTGGGGGCAGATCCATCGTGGTTTGGGAGGAGAACACAGGAGAACAGTTTGGGCTACAGAACACTCCCGCACTACGTGCAGGGTAATCTTACTGCTGTGGTCCACAGCGTGACCTTCTGCAGCCCTTTGTACTGCTGTGGTCCACAGCGATGACCTTCTGCAGCCCTTTGTACTGCTGTGGCTGCAGGCAGTGGGACGAAGCTCCATTCTCCAGGATGACGGTACCAGATCACACGGGGCTCGAGCTGTCTCCATCTTCCTGTAGCAGCAGCTAGTGACTCGCATGGACTGGATTTAGCCCGATCGAGCACCTGTGGGATGTGCTGGGCCATTCCCCGTGGACAAACCGCCCACCACCAGCTGACCTTAACCAGTTGGTGTTCTGTTTGCTTCAGCAGGAGTGGCAGGCAATCCCGCAAATGACTCTGGGGACACTGCCATAGTCCATCCGAGAACGATGCTTTGCTTACGTGTGTACAGGCTAGTGGAGGGCAATCACTTCTAACAGATTTCTAACATGACTGTGCTGCATCTACTCTGAGTTTTGTATACGTGGGGTGTGTCCTGCGTTGCCAAGAATCTTGCTGTTGCATATAAAACAGTCCATTAAATCTGTTGTTGGTCGTTACGTTAATGAGTGATCCAGGCTTCAGCTTCTCTCTAGTTTCACTGTGACTCCCAGTCAGTTTTATGGCATGATGCAGAGCGTGCAGTCTGCAGTGGTCTTTCAGTTCTTTTGAGCAGTATGTAATGACACCGAGAAAAATGAGATATGTACGACTTTGCATAAAAATCCTAAAACTAAAACCAAACTAAACTAAAACACGAAATACGAACCTTGTTAAAGCCAGGAGGTTAATTATAAATGTATTTGCATGCTAAAAACTGGAACACGATTTGCAATTGTACCGAACAATGCAAACAGCACGATTATGTGGCGTTTTATGTAATCAGGCTACAAACACGAGACATGTGACTCTTCGTATATCTGACGTCATATCTCCAACGCGCAGACCTCCGCGGGCCTAACCTAAAATCGACAATTGCGAGAAGGCGGTTTTCTGTCCAGAATTACACATAAACAGCGAAGAGGCCTGATATTTTTTGTCTGGCTTCATTTCTTGGATTGCGAGCTGGAGTTTGTGTGTGGTATAAATGTGAAATGAACTGCACTGTTTCAACTTCTCCAGATGGATCTCAGCTTGATGTCTCAATGTGAACACGTCGTTCATAGTGTATGTAATACGTCACCTCGACTGCACTTCAACTTTCATGCTACTCTCAGCTGTCTCTTCGTAAGGTAGGCAGGAAGGGTGTGTGTGTGTGGGGGGGGGGGATCAATAATGGAAGCGAGCCAGGCTATAAAATAACTGGCATCAACAAGTGGATTTCCTGTTTTTCTTTTTATTTCAGCCTCCGTATCATTCTTCGTGCCGCTTGCTTCGTGGACTACAGCAGGGGGTGGGTGTGTGAGTGGGGGTAGGGTGGTGGGGTGGGGTGGTGGAGGGCACAGTTCAAAGGGCCGCTAGCAATGAGTATTTGAACAGCCGGGGTTTGGCAGTCTGTCGCCAGCCAGTCTTAACGGCCAGCATAAACAGAGTGCTGCAGCAGTCAGGGTTAACGGCCAGCAGGAAGAGTGCGGTAGGCGACCAAGAATAATCATCATCGTATAGCGAGACAGCGGATGTAATGGTCAGCACAACAAGAACAGCAGACAGATGCAATAGTCAGCATGACAAGAACAGGAGACAGCTTTGATGTAACGGTCAGCATGACAACAAAGGTAAGAATCAGTCCGCAAGGAGACGCCAGTAAGTGACGACTGACCTACACATCCTTCTCCGGGGGCTGCCAAGCAAGCAAGTACTCTGCGACTTGTACGACAAAAACACAACAGTTACGCTAAACAAAAACCTTTTGCGCCGTGTAGATGGTAATATCTATAGCAAAGAACTTTTGTCTGTCTGATTGAATGACGACATAATATTGTTCCAGCTGTGCCTGTCCTACTTCCTCTCCTCACCTAGCAAGCTTTTTCTTTCTTTCTCTCTGTCCGTCCGTCCTTCCTGCTGTACGTTTCTCCCCACCTCTTTCCTGTTCTTTCTGTCAATTTAAAAAAAACTATACGGGCAGGGGGAGGGAGTGGGCATCAGCAATGTCGTCAGACATCGAGTCGTCAGCTTAGGGGTCAGATGTTGTCAGCTTAGGGGTCAGATGTCGTCAGCTTAGGGGTCAGATGCTGTCGTCAGCTTAGGGGTCAGATGTTGTCGTCAGCTTAGGGGTCAGATGCTGTCGTCAGCTTAGGGGTCAGATGTTGTCGTCAGCTTAGGGGTCAGATGCTGTCTCTAGCACAGAATTTAATTTCCTTCCCTAATGTGGGATCTGCGGGGCGGCTTCTTTCTTTGATAAAAGCTTAATCTGCTGATTTGGCGGAAAACATTCCAAAACAAAACAAAAAGTGAGACGCGCGGACCAGCAATACCTTTGATACAAGAAGTTGTGCTTCTCTTCACCTGCTGACAGGTCTCTCTGTCCTCTGTTTATCCAACCCAGCCTGTCCCGGTCATCCCATTACTACCTGACCCAGCCAGTCCCTGTCATGCCGTACAACCTTAGCTTCGTGATGACTCCAACAAGAAGTACTGGCAGCGCTCAACACGTTGCGCACCGAGGGCTAGCTGTGTGAAGACTAGCGTCGTTATAAAGAAAGGGATGGCAGATCTTTCTGAGGATCTGCCAAGTTCCTTTCTTTCGGCCCTCTCTTTGCTACGTGTTTGGGTACGGTAAGCTCGCTCTTCTGATTTTAGTATAATAATGTCTTTGTAATCTTTCCACACGTCACTTCCGGGCTTCAAAGCTTTTTTGGTGTTCTTCAGCAGAGAACTTGTAACATGATTCTCGCTGGAGTGCGTGGCGGAACGTGAACCAGCGAGCACAACGGCCGCGCGGTCAGCGGTGAGCCAGACAGCAGGATGCAGCAGTCTGATAAAGACCTGGGGTCACGAGGGGCCACGAGCAAGCCCGTCTATCAGACGGCATTCAAGTATTTTCCTATTGCCCGGCCTGATGGGAAAGCACTTAGACCGGTGAGCACGTGCGTTTGACACAAGGCGAATTGTGTCGGCAACAACCGACGTGCCACTGGCCTGCATGCTTCGGCAGGGGAAGCAGCGATGGCTGTTGGACTGCGCTTTGAACCGATCGCTGTTTGTAACAGTCGGATACTTTTCCTGACGTTTACTGAAGATTTTGGTTTCTTCTGATGGGCAGCGGGCCACACAATGGCACACAAATACGATTATCTGTGCTGTATTTATTTTCAAACAAGGAAAAGGATGAACAGGAGTATTGATTTGCTAACACTGTGGCTGGTAGTCCCCTAATTTCCCCACCACCTGTTGTCAGATGAAATTAACTGATATTTTAAAAACTTGGGCTAGAACTGTCTGTACACGCGAATCACGCACTGAAGTTACGAAATTTGCAGACTCTGTCCACAGCTGTACGCGAAACCTTATTGCCTGGCTGATTTGTTCGGACATAATTATCATGGAAACAGTTTATTATCAAGTAAACACTTAACTTATTATCAAGTAAACAATTTATCAAGTAGACAATTTATCAAGTAGACAATTTATCAAGTAGACAATCTATCAAGTAGACAACTACCTTATCAAATAGTTACGTAGACTTCATTATCTGTCCACGTGTGCTATGCTGATGTCTCGCATGTCGTGAAGCGACTCGTACAGTCCTCCTGAAAGTAGTTACAGTGTATGTTTAGAAACCTATTATTATGCACTTCATGGAAGGTTCTACATTTTCTTTCTTTCGTAAATTTTCATTTACTCGCATGGTACTGAAAAGAGGGCACATGACGTCATCTATCCCACCTAAAATCGACTTAGATTTTACTTTCGTCACTTTGTTGTCGTCACATTGGACAAACAGGAACTTGTGTCCTTTGGTACAACTGCTACCACACGCATATTTTGTATTATCGCCAGGATGGCTGTGACTGTCGGGTCCCATTTCCGTGTAGCAAGCCTCCAGTTTCTGCACAATAAAGGATATCGGCGAAGGAGCGACTAGCGTTAAAAACTCTTTTCTTTTTTTAAAATCGGATCGTTTCAGTACAATCCACTTTCAGATGACTTGTTTTGCTGTGGTTACACATTTATCCATCCATCCACTCAGCCATCATGAAGACAATCCAACTAAACTGTGGATGTGTTTGAACAGGAGAGACAATCTATTAATCGATTTGAACTGTGGGAGCCCCCAGGGGGGACGTTAGCTATGCAACGCCCCCAGCTCACCATCTGCCCACAAGAAGTTGGAGTGCTAAATATAGACTGCAGACTTCTGGAGAGAAAAAAATGGGAGTTATTTTTACCAGGATAAAACGGATATTAAAAGGAAGGTCAAGGACACGCACGATGGAACTGTTCTCATGGAGTGGACGCAAGTTTTCTCGGAAAAAGACCTTTCTTGAATATTAATGAAGGTGAGTTTTATAAGAGACATTCGATTACTTACCGGGAATGACAGCTGTGTATCAGGGTCTTACTTGAAGGTTACTGTTTACGTCCAGTAGCTCTCGCTTGGTCGCCATGACACTGGGTCGGCTTGCATGAACATTCGTAGCAGCTCTTCCGATCATAAGACAGGCTGTAAGGCCCCATTCGCCCTGAATATTTACGTCCACCGTTACGTATAAAAAGGAGACGAAAACTCATGGCAGTCAGTCCTGGAATAACACGTTTAGCACACCGTTTCCAACCAAACGATTTGAAGAAGCATTCATGTGCCACGGTGACGTGGCTCACAGACAAGCACGCGAACAGCCATATAATGGATTTGACCTGTAACCAGTAGGCTACGGGAACGATGTCAATCTGCCAGTAGGGACAAAATTCAAATCCAAACATATAAAACTAAAACAGCAAAGTAAAACTTACACGTAGAGATGTAAATATAATATTGATTCTAGGACTCGGGGGGCAATGGGATCGACCTACAGGGATAGCAACCTGCCGCGGACGGAGCGAACGCCCACCAACAGCCAAGTGCCAGAAGACGGACCAGCCGGCAGGACACCCTCACCTTGACATCAGCGGTACAGATCAACACACGGGGCCCGCCCATCCCCTCCCTTTCGCCACGTAATCAAAATAATGAACATTTATACAGCGCCTTTTCTTACATGAGCTCAGGGCGCTGTACAAATCGGATACACGCACACTCATGTACACGAACACACACACACACACACGAGTGCAAACTCACCACAAATTGTAAGCACTCTCTTCGCAAATTCAGCAACAAAACCATTCTTGAGCCTGATTTTTTAAAAAATCATCAAATGTACGTAGATACTTTGTTGGAATAGATGATTAACCTGGGCATTGTGTGTGTGTGTGTGTGAAAATTTGTGTCGATCCTCATGGTTCTTTGCTTGACTCTGTGAGCATCATTATCACAGATGGTCAAGACAGAACCTTCTTTTACTTTGTCTATAGTCTTGGTAAACTGTTTCCTTTACACTGTTTTCAGCTGGTTTCGGCTGCAAGCACTTGACGTGTTAAACATATTAACCACAAAGAAAAATATGCTTTTTGATGACGCGTCATTCTGGCAAATGAATGCTAATCATATGCAACATCAAGATTGTGATTCATGGATCATTAAGGCGTGCAGGCAGCGCGAGCACATCAGAACATGTAAAGGATAATAAAAAAGTAATGATCAGTTGTGCAACATTTCCCCCCCCCTTCTCCTCATATCTCCCTTCGCGTGACCCCCTTACAGTCTCTCTCCCCCTCCCCATCTGCCCCGCCCTCTTCTTCCCTGCCCTGTGGAAACAACCAGTAACAAGACACAGAGGGTCGGAGGTTCAATATTCGTGTTCAGCAGCACTCGTACTTTCTCTGCACGTGTAACCAGTTGAAGGAGAGGGGGGGGGGATCCTCGGAACTGTTATCTGCCGCCTCCTGCTTCCCAAACCCTCCCGTCCCCCATCCCCCTAAACGTACTTCATGGCGCGGCCCTGTCTGTCCCAGTCATGATGCTGCCATAGTTGCTAACTTGACGTTTGTGTCCCCCCACCCCCATTCTCTCTTCCTCCACCCCCGTCTCTCTTGCAAACACACAAGGCCCCCCCCCCCCCTCAATACATGCGCAAGAGCAAATCTATGTCTGGCTCGCTGAAACAAACCTACACATTCGATCGCACACACAAACACACCCTCACACGAAACAGGGAGGGGGGAGGTTGTGGAAATGTATTAGGAACCCCGTTGTCTAACTGCAGCACACAGTGGGCTTTGCACAGGAATTATACATCTACTGAAACGACCTGTGACGACTGACAGCCAGAAGTCTGCGTTACAGGGATCGTTCTCCCAATTTTATTTCCGTGTTGTCGAGGATTGCTTTCCTGGCGTTTTGGCCAAGTCTATAAAAACAGCCACCTTGTAAACACAGTTGACTCATGCCATCTTGTTTTCGCTTCTGGATTCTGCCCCGGCTCAGCTGCTCGTCACGTTGTGAAGGACGTGTCTTCAGGAGCCAGTGGGGACGCTAGCTTGGTCACAGTACCCTCCCTTCCACCTGCAGGTGTCTGTTGTTGACAGATCGGAAATGGATTGTGATCCGATCAGAAATGGGAAAATGACGTGCCCCAAAAGTTAGCCTCACAGTCCTCAAATCCTCAAATAAAAAAGGAATCTGCATTAAAACGAGGGTTACAAGACGATTACAGAACCGTTTCTTTGTCGTCTGACGAAAGTTTAGACTCTCTCTCTCTCTCTCTGTATATCTCCCTCCCTCTTCTTCTTCTCCCGACTTCTTGTACCCTTTTCCCAGTCCCCCCACCCTCTCCGCGCCCCCGCTAACCTCACCCAGTGTCAGTATAATGTGACTGGGTGGGACTGAGGCCCGTGTTGTGACATCAGTCCCACGTGTGGCAGCACGTAAACTTTGTCTAAGCAACACCGTCCTGGCAACACATACCCCCCTCCCCCCCCCAACTTAAGAGTATGTGCAGCACAGAGGATAAAGCTGCCAGATTTACAAAATGGGATTTTTGACATCTTTCTCGCCCGAGTAAGTAAATATTTAGAAGTATATTAAAGATTTTTTTTACAGAAGAATGCATGGTCGGGCGTTGGAACATAATTTTTTTTTAAAAACTGCCTGCTAAGAGTGTGAGAATGTCGAGCCTTGAGCAGCCGGAAGTAACGATATGATGCGCAGGGCAAGCATTACCTCCCCTTGGTTCCTCCACAGAACAAACTGTGTTGTGGGTAATCTTTGGGGCGCTTGTGTGTGTTCCGAGATTGTTGTTGACAGAGAGCGTGTACTTATGATTGGCGACGGACAGCAAGCAGGCCTTGGTGACCGCCAACTGACCTGTTTAGCAGCAGCACCCGCCAGTCAACGGAGTTCACGGGCGAACAAGGTCTGGGAAAGCCATGTTTACAGAACAGGCGAACTGAGGAATACGTCAGTCCTCATAATTATGTTAGACTGACCTCAGCCACTTCAAAACTCTCGGTCTGCACGAGCTGATTGTCTGCTTGACAAAGGACTGTCCTAAAGACTCGCTTGTTGTTCTTCCTTTTCCTTTCTTTCCATCCTCCTTTCTTTTCTCTTTCTCTTCTTAGATCGCTCTTCCTTCCAAACGCACGCTATTTCTTTCAATCTTTCGCGTCTACTCGTTTCCCTTTCTTCTAACCATCGTTGGCGCTGCTGCTGAAGATTTCATCAGATGTCAGGTCCGCGCCTTGAGTTTAGGCATCAGCCAGGAAAGTTTGTTTGGTTTGTTTGGTTTGTTTGGTTTGTTTGGTTTGTTTGGTTTGTTTGGTTTGTTTGGTTTGTTGTTTAAAGCGCCCAGTAGACAGAAGAGGTCACAACAGGACCACATATTTTTCAAGAAGTGTTTCTTATTAGTATTCTAGCATGACGAAGAAAATGGCTATTGCTAACATATGTACACAGATCTCTCTGTACTGTTTGTACAATACTGGGATTATTAGATCGACAGCCAACCGAACGTGAAACATGGGTATAATATGGCAGTACGCATGCGCACTGCAGACGTTGAGTGTTCTCTCTAATTTTTTAATTCTAGATTTTAAAAAATCCAGTAAAAAAGTTCTTTGTGAGATCTTTAGAGGAGAAGAACTAGACAGATAAGTAATGAATTATAAGTAGGATGAAAGAAAATTTCTGGACAAGTGCAGGTGATTTGACCAGAAGACAGGACACAAGGGATGAAAGAAAAAGGGAAATATCAAACATAGATAAAAGAAAATGGACAGAAAAGTGTAACCAGGGGATAGCTCTGGAGTCACAGTCAGAGGAACCCCCCCCCCCCCCC
>SMGT01014781.1:54511-73466 GCA_004794575.1 Lanistes nyassanus | reverse complement strand
ATTCTCCTGTATTTTTGGATTAACTGTTCTGTTCCGGGTTTTGGATAACACATTTTCCGCAAGTAGCCTGTTACGATAGCACATTGACTCATATGAATTTAATTGTATGCTAGTTGTGTTACTCAGTGTTCAGACAATTGTTTCGTGTCTCAAACTGTTGCTATCACGCTCACACACATACACACACACACGCACTGTTACGTATTTGTTCAATTGCACCATTCTTTCCTCTACTTTCATTCTTAATGTTCATAGTTCAATAAATGTGTAAAGTTATCTGGCCGTGTACCTTTTGGTTGAAAAGGTGAGGGTCTGCACTAGGCGTATGTTTCTCGTGTTTTCTTCCCTAGAATTCTAGCACACCCCACAAAACGTTACAGTCAGTCAGTGTTCTTTTCCTCCAGCAAACTGCTGACCCCTACTGGCCGACACAGACAGAAGGCGAACTAAGTGCAGGGAGTTACACACTCGCCCTGGCTAGCAAAATTGAGCTGGGAGAATGTCTTACAAGCTACAGTGTAACCTGGCAGGTGGGAAAATTGGTCTGGCAGAATGTCTAGCAAGCCACAATTTAACCTGGCGTGTAACGAAATCTGACAAAGTAAAAAGTTTCTTTACTCTTCGTGTGTTTGTTCCTTTTCCTTCTTACTTTTTTCGTTCCTCTTTCTGTCTTTCTATCTTTTCTTTCTTCTTCTTTTTATCTTTCTTCCGTTCGTTCTTTTGTTCTGTTCTTTTCTATTTCTTCCTTTCTTTAATTTCTCTTTCTTTTGCTATTTTTCTTCGTCGTCCCCTTCTCGACAACCGAGTGCTCATTTATTTTTGTTCTTTATATGACTCCATGTGTTCAGAGAGGGCGTGAGTCTGGCCAAGTCCGACTTTTCCACTACTGTGACTGGCAGGAAGATCTACCCGACACCCCCCAGGAGCTTGTCTGCCTACTGAACGCTTTGACCAGAACGCTGAATGACAAGGACCACTCCCCTCTACTCGTCCAGTACATGTAAGCCTTTCCTCAAGTTCCCCCATTAAAAAATTAGAAGAGGTTTATTCAGCCTCTCAGAAAATCGAAAATGTTATGACCCTCATAGGCTGAGGTCTGTCGAAAATCAAGATCGTCACGTAACAGGACAAGGGCTTGAGAAGAAGGGTGAGTAGCTGTCAGAGATTTGAGGCACCTAGGCGAGTGGGTCACGTCGTCTGACGATCGTGAAAATGGAGTCTGTGTTGGGCAATGACCTTCAGTAGATGCTCTCAACTTTGACCACACTGTGACTTCACACACACCGCCTGGTTGCCGCAAGCTCTCCCTCCTCCCTCTCTATCCCCTCCAAAGTAAATCTAGTCAAAAAGGAGCCAGGGAAAGGATCGGAGCTTTCATCTCTTGTACCTTTGTAGTAGATCTAGACATTTAAATCAGACCTGGCCAAATTTCCCTCTAGAATAAGTCGGGCACCGTCTAAACACATGAATTTAGGTCTAAAGAAAGCGCGTTATCATGCTTAAATGAAGTGTTTGGTTTAGATAGTACAACGGTATTTATTTCTTTTTTCATGAATTTCTTTACACAGCGGTCACCGAACATTGCAGGACTTAATTGTTAAATAATAAAGTTATAAACTAAATGTTTTCAGGCTACAATGCAATACAATTACAATTAATTACAATACAATTTATTAACAGGTCACAGCATCTTTATTTAAAAAGCATGCCTCATAATTTCATAATTCGCTTTCACCTCAAGAAGAAACTCGGTTTACTGGATGTATGAATGTTTAACGTTTTTCACAGAAAACATTAATGTGTTTTGTCTCAGTATAAAAGGCAATTTGTGTCACTTCACCACGAAACCACTCTTAAGTTCGAAATTGGGTGTTTCGAGTTAAATACATATTTTTAGATCTATACTATTTCCTGATCATTTTGACATAAGAACCATTGTCTTAGCTTAATTAGTAACAGAGATATGGCCCGTGGAAGGCCAGAATGTGGGTGGCAGCAATTTTGAGAAAACGGTCCAAAGTTTCAGCATGCAGCCCTGACTCGATTTCTTTAGCACACAAATGCTCATTTTTCACCTGATTATTTTTATATTTCTGCTTGTGGCTACAAACTGGACGTTCCGACGTAAGAGTGGCTTCGTGGTGAAGTGACATTCCAGGCACTGACTCTTCACACGTTTCCATTCTGGTGACAGAGACGGATCAGTGCCAAGCAGCATGTTCTGTGTGCTGTGTCACCTGATGAGTCAGATCGCAGTGGACGGAAGCATCGACGTGTTCTCGGCCGTCAGACAGGTGCAGAGCGTCATACCTGAGTTTGTGATGTCAACAGTAAGTATCCGCATATGTTTATTTGTTGCCACGGCGGTAAAAATCCTCATTGTTTTTGAACGGGTTGAGCGTGAGTCCCTTTATAAATTGATTTCTCCATGTTTTCAGCCTTCAGTCAACCTAACAAACATCCATTAATCCGTGATCATTCATCCCCTCTTCCCACTGTACACCTGGGTATCAAGGGTTGACAAGTTCATTTCTTTCATTCAGGGAGGGAGAATATGGAGAATGGTACAAAACATACATGTGATGGAGCGGGTTCGCTCAGCAAACTTTCTTCTCTCCTCTCCCTCTCCCTCCCTCGCCCTCAACAAAGGCAATCTTTGTCAGAGGCCGTCACATTTTATTCGCCACCGCCCCCGCTACTGTCCGCTGGGTGGGGTCTCTGGGAGGACTGCCCCTTCTGCTCTCACTGCCTCGCTGCTTCACTGACTTACTGACCCTTACACAATTCTCCTCTTTGGCTCTCCTCCTGCTTCACTGCCTTACTGACACACGATTCTCCTCTTCGGCTCTCCTCCTGGTTCACCTTACTCTCCTTTTTCCGGAGGTGGTTTTTTTTTTGGGGGGGGGGGTTTGTTGTGTTTATACCTGTCATATGAAGAGCAGCAAGTATTGCTGTGAGATCTGCTGTAAATATTGATGCGTGATTTGGAAGTTCACCTGAGATGGCTGCTTCTTTGGACGCATAAACTCCTATGCCTGTAGGTTGGGTCATGCCAGCCATCAGTATAGATTTGGGCTTGATCTTTGTATGTGGTTTTCAGCTTCTGTTTTATGTCTGCTATAATTTTGTCAAAGTGTATCTCTTTCTTATATATTTTTTTAAAAATTCTTTGTCTACAATTGCTTGCTGTATAGTCCAGGGTGGAGCGTGGGGGTGCACACATGGATAAGGGGCTTGAATGTCAACATCAGCCCCGCTTGTTCCAAGTCCTGGGTGCATTTCTGAATGCTAGGTTGTGGAGTAGGTTTGCCTACCCGGTGTTTGTGTGGTGTGGTATGTATCTGTCTGATTTGATGATCTACACGAAGGCACTGAATCTTATAATAGTAACTTGCTGCTGTTATTAAGTCTATTGGTTTTTGTCCCCTCTGCCAACACCGCTAGGTTAGGGGTGCACACAGGGACACCTAAGACTACTTGTAGGGCTCTAGCCTGTACCGACTGGAGTTTATTTATTTGTTGAGCATTTAAATGGATTAGTAGAGGGGCTGTGTACATCAATCTCGACATTACATGGGCTTGGTACAGGTTTGATAAAGACTTTGGATATATGCCCCAGCTATTACCTGTCACTGGTCTCATTAGGCTTATTGCTTGCTTAGCTGCCTTTGTTATTTTCTCCACATAGGCATTCCAACGTGCATTATCAGTAAAGATGACCCTTAGAAATTGAATCTGGTTACTTTAATTAATAGCTGTTTGATTTAATTTTAGCTGTGGGTAATCTATCTTCTGGTTTCGTTTTTTGAAGATTATCACCTGGGTTTTGTAGCAGACAGTTTGAATCCATTGGTTTTTTTTAACCATTTGGATACCTGGTTAAGGTCTTCCTGGACTTTATCTAGTCCTAAGAATCTAGGTTTTGAGGGATCTTTAGTTTTGCGTTTTTCTATGTTACCAAGGTTGTGCCATCTGCAAATTGTTTGACTTTAACATATTTATACCCTTTGGGGGGGGGGGGGGTCTGCAATCATTATGTTAAATAGAAAGGGACTTAACACACCCCCTGGGGTACGCCGTTATCCAGTTACCTCCCTGGATGCTTTGTCTTCTACCCTAACTTTGATGTTTCTGTTTAGCATACATGATTCTACTAGTTTAATTAGCCTTTGGGGGATACCCATTTGGTATTATTTCTGGATCAGGCCATTGTGCAAAAGCATGTCATATGCTTTTCTTCTATATCCAAGAAAACTCCACATAGATTGACATTTTTCAGTTTTTGTATTTATGATTTCCTGTTGTAGAGCTGTTATGTGGTTTTTTTTTTTTTGCTACATTTCTTCTTAAATCCACTTTGTTCTGGGGGGAGGATGTTTTTGGTTTCACGGAAAAAGTTGAGTCTATTTTTGAGGATTGTTTCTAAGTTTTTTCCTAGCTGATATGTGAGTGCTATTGGTCTGTAGCTAGAGGCGGCTGTCCTATTTTTGCCAGGTTTGAGGATTGGTACAACAACTGCTACTTTCCAGCTACTTGGAAATATACCTTTCTCAAGTACTTCATTAAAAAGGTGTAAGACTGATGTCTTGATACTGGTATGACTTTTGTTTAACATCTCTTAAGTTATGTTGGGGCCTGGAGCTGAATCTACCTTTTTAGATTTTAGTGCCAGTACAAGTTCTTCCATGGATATTTTCTCAGTTAGCTTAAGTGGATCTTCGAGATTTTTTGGTGGGCTAAACTTTCTTTCTGACATTTCTTTGTGTGTTTTAAAGTCAGAGTCTAGATTTAAGTTTGAGCTGGCTTCTTGAAACACCTCTGCCAGGAGGTTTGCTTTACCATCATTTGTTTCATGCTTTTGTTTGTCTTTTAGTAGGGATGGCATGATGGTCCTTGGACCATTGTTAAGCCTTTTAATTTTTTTCCAACTCTCATTTAGGTTCGAATTTAGGTCTAAGGTTTCTGTGAATTTATGCCATTCTTCTCTTTTGCCTTGTAGTATAGTGGATCTGGCTAAGGATTTTACTTTTAAGCATTCTATCCTATTTTCTACATTTTTATGTTTCTTCCATAATTTTAGTTTGTGTATTCTTCTTCTTATAGCTAACTCACATTCTTTAGTCAACCAAGCTTGACCCGCAAATTTTTTTAGTTTTGTTAATAGCTATTTTAACTGAGTTTATTATGGCTTCTGTCAGCTTTTTAGTTTTGGCTTGTACATCATCTCCGTTTTGCCATGTCTCTTATTTCAGTTTCTGTGTTCTGATCCCAGTTGGTACGTTTGGTTTGTAGTCTGGTTGGTTCATCCTGCGGTTTGACTGGTTCTGCTTCTAGCATGGAAATTAAAATTGGGAAGTGGTCGCTACCTGGTGTCTCATCACCATTTACTTCCCAGTCTAAACTGCCAGCTAGGGTTGGGGCGCATAATGTTAAGTCTATTGTCGACATTTGGTCTGAATTTCCCTGACAAAAGATGTGGGTGGGTTCCCCATTATTTAGTAGCACTAAGTTTGTGTTGTCTATAACTTCTTCTATTATTTTCCCTCCCTTGGATTGGTGCAGAAACTATTTAAACTAAGATTTTGGAGTGTAGAGTAAACACACAAACTATCTTTCCCTGTTCCCCTTTTTCGTCCATGTGAGATAGGACTATGTATAGACTGTGAAGTTTATTATGATTGCTAGGGCGGACTGGTTTAAACCAGAAGCTGAGGACGCAAAACATCTATAGGAAACTGTCCCAGTTCGCCTAGAACTACGTTTGTGGGGGAAGACTTTCTCAACCTCAGAATAAATCTATAAAATCTTAATTGTTCTCTTTTATCTGTTTGACTATGCCCGTAAGACTAACCACAAAATATAATAATAAATATTTAAAACATGGTACAGTGAGAGAAAACAACCATAACAAAGCACTTTTTCAATAATTGTGCAAAGTAAACTTTTTAAATTGATGGAAATGACAAAGCGAAATTGGAATCTGTGTAGCCATGTTTTTTTTTAGACAAATTGAATGTAAAAAGTGGTAAGCTAATGTTTATTCTCTTCTTTTTGTTTCGCAATTGATATATAAAAAAATAATTGCTCAGTCTTATGCAGAAGGAAGTTCACAAACCTCTGATACAGGCATTGGCATTAGTTGTCATTCAGCAACAACTGTATCCGATGTAATTTTCTTTGTATACCTATATGTAAAATATTCTGATTATGTAACGAACGAATCTGGGTATGTGATGTGTATATCTTTTTTGTTGTTTTAAGCCATGTATTGAACGTTTCTTTTCAATGCTTACAACAGTGGGTGTTTTGATGTTTATGTTGCTCACTGCCTGCCTTAGCATTTCCTCATGAGGTACTTAACTCTTTCACAACAATTCTCTTCTTACAATCCCTACAGCAGGCGCAGACTATATGAAAGATGCATTCCCCTTGCCAAAACTGAGATTTTTAAGAATTCGTTCATACCACAAACACCAGCTGACTGGAATTCCCTTCCTCAGCATGCCCAGACAACTCAATCAATATCAGAATTTAAGCGTTTCATAAACCTATCCCAGTATTTCGTTCCGGCTTACTATTATGTTGGAGATCGAAGTGCCCAGATTACTCAATGTAGATGGAGGCTTGGAGTGAGTAACTTAAACTGGGATCTGCTAAACAGACACCTGACTGATAATCCGTCTTGTGCATGCAGCTGTGGACAAGAAACAGCTCAACACTACTTACTAGACTTCCCTCACTACAACGACATTCGAAAAGATACTCTTTTCACTATTTGCCTACTCCCACCCGTTCTTATGCATGTCGATCTACCCCTGCAAGGAAACCCAAGTCTGCCTAATTCTGTGAATACTGATGTGTTCTGAAGCGTCCACAAATTTATAAAGGAATCTAAACGTTTCTAAAAACATACCTTTACAGCGTTTTCTCAGTTTATATGGATTCGGCGGGAAAAAAATACAACCTCCCAGTAGCCTACACAACAAACTGCATCCATAAGTTCGTCGGTACTTATATTCCGCTCACCCTTGAGTCTCATTACCCCGTTCTCAGAGCCTTTTCCAATGTTATCGACCACTGTCCAAAACGAATAGCACATATCCTAAAACGGTGCAAGTAAAATTCCTAAAATGACGCAAGGGAGAAACAACACTGAAACTGTGCAACTATGTTTTTGTAAATTAAAATATAAATTTAGTTTGCTATTATTACAGGAGCAGTACAGGTTCTGTTACCACGTGGTCCAGCTGTTAGGCCAGCCGGATGATGATTACGTCAACGTACGGACCTAAGTCACGACATCAACATCAGTACCTCAGTGACGTTATCAATATTAAAACTGGAGGGGCAACATCAACGTAATCAAAGGAGGACTGCATATTCTCTCCGTTCAACGCAGGAAACATTGTTTCAATATGTCTTGAATACGTTTCTTCAAGTAATATGAACTTTATTTTAACATACATTTTTCTAATAAATGCTGTTTGTTAGAATAAATTTTACTTAAACAGAGTAGGCTGGAATCGCTTATTGCCTTGAGATTATTCTTAAGGACTCGTATACATATATTGAATGTACAAAGAGATAAGCTAATAAATTTTCTCTTGTCTTCTTTTTGTTTTATCATTTACACAAGCATATTCAAGGAAATCCACAAGCATCTTATTGGCATTCATTGGGATTCAACAGCTGTATCCGATGTCAATTTTCTTTGTAAATTATTCTAATTATGTAAAGAGCGTTTCTGAGTTTGTGAGATAACTATCGCCTTTGTTGTAACCCAAGTATCGAACGTTTCTTCTCAATGTTTACTACAGTCGGTGTTTTCAGTTTGATTTTGCTCACAGTCTGGGTTAGCATGTCCCCTTGAGTTACTTTAGCCTTCCACAAGATTTCAGCATCAAGCACAGTTGTCAAATGATAGCGAACGAATACATCTCAGTAACAAAAATTTTCAACGTGGATAATGTGGTAATGTAATTTTATTTTCTGCTTTCTGAAACAATGTAAATATTGTACTCTTAGGGAAAATACTGTGCTGACAAATTGCTAGGTAAACCAAGATCAAACAGTTCTAAAAGTACCGTATGAATAACTCTACGTTGAGTACGAATCTGTGCCGGTGAAACGATATTCTTCTGGGGATTTTATGAAAGCTAGCAGTTATAAAAATAGCGATTTAGTGAAGGCGAGGATTATTATTTTATTTTTAAATAAAACTTGTTCAAAACGGTGAAACTTTTCTCGTTTTTTAAACAATAAAAATTAAGTTCTGTCAGGTACTTATAGGCTGCTCACTGGGCAGGCGCACTGTCTGCGATCAGTACTGAAGCTGAGAGAAGGGTGTTTTTGCGAATTCGCACAAATCTGGACTTCAACGCGAGATATAGACGAGATTTAGAAGAGATTTTCGCAGCCTTTGGGACCAAGGCTCCCGCAAGCTCCGCTAAATCTCTCGGACAGGACTTAAACAACAGAATAGACAGACAGGTTGGTTCCCAAGAACCTCTTCTCGGCACCAACAGGTGAAGGAAGCTGGTTCCGCCACACACAACACTCTTGCCAGGACCATCTTGCAGCGTACAATGGAAGGAAAAGGAGGAAAGGGAGGCAAAGGAAAAGGTCTGACAACATCAAGGAATGATCAGTGCTTGGCATCCCAGCACTGCTACGGATACCAGAAGACAGACTATGATGGCGGAGCATCCGTTAGACCGATCGGGATACGTCATGGCGAAGGCAAGAACCCTGAAACTTGAAGCTCGACATGGGACGTCACTCCGAGCGAAACAGTCGCTAAGAAAGAAATACGTATCCGCTGCAGGGTTACATCCCTTGCAGCGTCTTGATCTCTGAGCAGCTGTATCTTGGATCTGTCACTTTTTTTCCCGCTTTTGGCTTAACTTATAGTCACCATGCCAACACTACTGTATCCCCAATATAAATCATCATTACGTTATAAATAATATTACCCTGTTATCATAATAGCTGTAAAATGTCATCTATAAGACCTGTCTCTCATGACATTGACTGAGAACAAAGTAAATTAAAGAACAATTTGTTTTTAAATTGTGAACTGATTGACATGTAACGAGTAATCTATGGAAACAAAAACGCTGCAGTATAGAGTAGTAAACTTTTAATTTAAAAAAATACATAGCAGTCGGTGGAATCGGCCCACAGGGACATCACCCCACTGATGACGAGGCAAACTACCACAAGCAGCAGGGTGCCAGAAGAAGGGCCAAAATCACCGCACAGCCGAATAGCTTTCTATCCCCACAATCACACACACGCACACACGCACACACGCACACGCACACACCCCACACGCACACGTATGCACGCGCACGCACACACACACACACACAGCCGAATTTAACTCTATTTAACACAGTATTTTCAATGTAAAGCAGGTTTTTTGGGGTCTCAGTATATCTACATGTAATCTGCTAATTAAGTTTCTAGTCTGCGGTTTCAGAAGTCTAGTACTGTGCTAGAGAAACCTGCTAGACTGCTTGTCTTATGGTTTTGTTTGTCGTACTGGCTCTGGTGCACACACTGTAAGCTTTCAAGCCACCTTCTGATCAGTCCTCCTATTCGACAAGTCCGTTCAAGCATGCGAACCATTTCCAAACATCTTCTCACATCGTCAAGCCGTTCATGGACTAATTGCTGCTCGTCACTTATCGGGTCACTCGCTTGTCAAATTTCGGAGATGTTCAGTTGTCTAACAGTTACCGTGCAGTCTCTGTCCACGTTGTCATGGCGTCGCTGATAATTGCCCATCAACATTCTTAATAAAGTAAGCAACACTTTTATTACGTATGCTATTTATACACACTTGAGCTATTTATACAAATTCAACAATTGTAAATGGTAGTATTGTATACTAAATCAGTTATAACCAACTGTAATGAACCTTGCTGTAAAGAAGAATCACCGATTCAGTAAAGGAATCTTTATCAAGTTCTTGCTTTGTGAATTTAAAAAACGCTTCTCCAGCTTTGATGTTTTAGGAGTCTACATGTCAAGACAGATATAGCCGAGGTCATCTTCATGTGTTAAATATACTGAATTAACTTCCACAAAAATTAATCTCGTCATAGAGAAAACTTTTTTGAAAAAAAGAAACAAAAAAAACCACGATCTATTTTGCAAAGAACAAGGTAGTAGGGGAGAGTACTCTTGAAGCAGTAAAGAAACTTTTTTGTGGATTTTTTCCCTTAGTCCGCGATTCGCCGCATTGTGGTTCTTTGAGAAAGTAAGGAGCCTGCCGAGGGTTAGCTGTGTGAAGACTAGCGTCGTTATAAAGAAAGGGATGGCAGATCTTTTTTGAGGATCTGCACGGTCCCTTTCTTTCGACCCTCTCTTTGCTAGGTGTCTGGGTACGGTAAGCTGGTCGCATGCGTCTGCAAACGGTTATGTTGAGCGTTTCAAGTACTTCCTGTTGGAGTGACAATTTGATAATTTAAGCGCTCGGTCCTCATTTGTTCTTTATCGAAGCAACCATCGACAAACCAACACGTCTGCGCTGCAGTGGGACCTCACTTGACTTCATTCGAGTTGGTGTGAAGTGAAAGGCGTGTGGTTGTTTCCATCAGATAAAAGCAAATGAGCTTCAGCTTTTGTTCAAAACAAAATCAGGATGTAGGGGGTCCAAAGTAGGCGAACTAGCAACACACGTGCTTTGAGCGTGTTGCAAAAGCCACAGGTCCTTATATCCTGCAGGGTAGGTGACCCGTATTTTAGTTCCGGATTTCCCCTAAATGCTGTGCTCTCTCTCTCCCACTCTCATCCACTCTCTCTTTCTCTTTGAGAGAGAGATAGAGAGAGAGGAACGAAGGAGAACACAAAACTTCTCACTCGCGTACATGCACACATAATCCTATCTCTGTCCTTTCCCTCTCTCTCTCTCTCTCTCACTGACACAGAAAGAGAGAGAGAGATGCGCACCACTTAAATATGACGCACAGTCGGAACACACTTCCGGATTTTGATTTGACACAGCAGCCTACACTCTCTGTGGGCATGAATCGCCTGGGTCCCATTCCTGGCGTCAAATTAGCGACTGGGAGATATTTGAACTGTCCGTGTAGACCTGTACTCAAACTATTTCCTCAGTCCAGCTACGTTCACTGGCGTCTGTGAGAAATGACGCACGCGGCGCCTTTCTGCGTATGTGTTACGGCGCTGCTGACATCTGTCATATCGGGTCAAGGTGTATGTGAGTACAAGATTTTTTGAAAAATCCTTTAGATTCTTGACTATCGCTCAGTATACTGTTCTTACACACCACCCGGTCACTCTACCTTCCTCTCACCAAGCGACCAAGGGCTTGTGGGGGCGTGTTCGTCTCGCGTACGACTCCTCACAAACACAAACACAAAACAACAGTAGATGTAGTTTTCCTACAAAGGAACCGGCCTTATTAATTAAACTACACGCTCGCACTCACTCTCTGAGACTCACGCACTTATCAACTTTTACCTACACAACAGCGTCCAACTAACTTCCACCGATCACCGCACCTGTACACACACTATCTCACTCACACTATGACAACGTTTTACACAACAAGTCAACTCGCTACAACTGATCAACTTCCTAAGTCCGTCAACCTTCGGAGACACTCGCTGTTCGTAAAGTATGTGGTTCTCCTCTACCTTAAGTTTTGTTCACACAGGCTAATTATCAAAAGTGCTACCCACGTAGGATTTCAAAGTGTTACCACACAGCTGGATTATCAAAAGTAACTGTCCCAATATTTCAACGTATTGTCACACAGACTTACTATCAAAAATAATTATCTACGAAAGATTTCAAAATGCGTCACACAGACTTATCATCAAAGTAATTATCCACCAAGGATATCAAATTACAGTCACTGAGACGTATAGATCTATCCAGAAAAAGATTTCAAAGTGTTGTCACACAGACTTATTATCAAAGTGTTTACCCATAAGGATATCAAGGTGTTGTCACACAGACGTATTATCAAAAAGTGACCATCCACAAAGGATTTCAAGGTGTTGTCACAGACATCATATTAACAGTAACTATCCACCAAACATATCAACGTGTTGTCACAGACCTACCATCACAGTAATTATTCACCAAGGATATCAAGTGTTATCACACAGACGTATTATCAAAAAGTGACCATCCACAAAGGATTTCAAGGTGTTGTCACGGACATCATATTAACAGTAACTATCCACCAAACATATCAACGTGTTGTCACACAGGCCTACCATCACAGTAATTATTCACCAAGGATATCAAGTGTTATCACACTGTAACGTTTTGTGGGGTGTGCTGAAATTCTAGGGAAGAAATACGAAAAAACATACGCCTAGTGCAGACCCTCACCTTTTCAATCAAAAGGTACACGTCCAGATAACTTAACACATTTATTGAACTATGAACATTAGAAATGAAAGCTGAGGAAAGAAAGGTGCAGATGAACAAATACGTAACCGTGCGTGTGTGTATGTGTGCGTGATAGCAACAGTTTGTGACACGAAACAATTGTCTGAACAAGGTATAATGTAATTAGCATACAATTAAATTCATATGAAATAGCGTGATAACGCAAAGAGACTACTTGCGGGGAAATGAATTAATCCAAAACCGGAACAGAACAGTTAATCCATAAATCGTTCTCATCATGTAATGGCCCGCAGAAGTAGTCCGAACAAGATGGGATGGTTGACACGTAAGATGCAGTTCGTAGAAGTGCAAATGTTCTGACTGACGAGCGTAGATCCGAGAAAAGTCTGTAGCAGGGTCAAAGGTGATCTGTGAGTCCAGTCGTACCGTGCCAGACTAATGTTTAAATTACACATAATTAAAGGGTATAATTTTGGGTATGTAAATGCAATTAAGACGTTATTGCAGAACCTAGGGCTAAATTGGGTGTGGTTGTCCCAGGGTACCCTCCCGTTCACACAAGCTTGGTTCAAAGAAAAGGTTAAAACATGCCTGCGCGACCAATATATACACCAGTGGCACACAACCATTGATAATAACGAAATATATTGGAATTATAGAATGTTTAAAAATAAGTTTTGTACTGAAAACTATTTGACCTTACTTCCTGAAAGCTTGGCTGTCCATTTCGCTAAAGTTAGGACTATTAATAACAATTTAACAGTTAATGTCAATAGATTTGAAGGAATTCCTAGAAATGAATGTGTATGTGTTAAATGCGCAAGCGATATTGGAGATGAATACCACTATATTTTGTGCTGTCCTTTCTTCCAGGAACATCGTAAGAAATACATAAGTCCTTTCTTTTATCAGCACCCTAATTCTGTAAAGTTCGATCTCCTTTTTAATGTTAAAAACAAGAAAAAACTGACAAATGCAGTGAAATTTATTGCTGTTATAACGAAAGAACTGAGAAATGCCAATAGTTAAGCGAAATGTTGTACAGTCATCATTGTATGCTATGTACCATGCCTTGGGTTTTATTCTTATTTTATGTTTACTTATTTGTTTGAATTCCTAAATGTTCCCCTATCCCCTTTGTCTCTCATACCCCATCTGGGGTCCAGAGATAACAAATAAAGTTCCTAAAAGAAGAACTCAGGAGATGGAGCTTGTCCAAAGGTGTCAGGAACACTGGTTACGAACCATGTATCGTACTGATAGTCCGTTAGACCTTGAGATGTCCTTGCTTAACTGTCACAAGGAAACACTTGATGCCTCATAGATTTTTGATCTATGAAGAAAGTTCACTTCCACAAGTGACGGGGTCCGTTTGACTGTACACTCTCAGCCTACTATTAGACTGTTTACATGAGAGACAGGTTCACGGTGATGAATACTGGTAACACGTCCGTTAAATCTTACGCCACTGAAGATTTAACATTATCTTACGTTTCTTCATAAGACAGAGAAATGTTGACACATACTTGCTGCAGAAGTATAAAGTTCTTCTCCCGGCTTAGTCATGAATCACTACCATATCTTACTATGTAGCTACACGGATACTGCCTTCATAGTAGAACGTATAGCGTACGGCTAACCGTCGATGATGGATTCGCGACGAGACAGCTATTATTTCGTTCTCGACACTTTCTTTCCACAACGCTATTCTTCTGAATGAGTTAGGTCTATACGCGAAGACTAACTCCTTCCAGTGACCGCTGAACAATGATCCTACATTAACAGCGCGTCTTGAACTGTTGGAAAACCGTTAACAAGTCTCGCAGACTACTAACACGTCTGACTCTTCCGTATCTCCAGACCAGAACTCTCAAAATCCGTTTAATCTCCCCCAATGTTTTCTCGTTTCCATGCTCCCCGAATTAGTATTTTCCCATTGGTTCCCCGAAACCTGAGTCATACGCGATTTTGTTAAAGAACAATTGGCGTCTTTTCTCTACGCAACTTTATGCGTCACTAACGTGTCAACAATTCTATGAATGAAAAGATGCAATACTATGTAAAGATACAATGAAACACCAGAGTGCTGAACCATAGCGCTGTAGAAAACCATCCGTAACGTGACACACACAGACCTACTATTCAAGTCATGATCCACAAAGGATATCAAAGTGTTGTTACACAGACGCATTATCAAAAGATCTATCCACAAAGGATTTCAAAGTCATAATCCGCAAGGATATCAGTGTCGTAATAGATTTACTATCAAAGTCATTATCCACAAAGGATAGCAAGTGTTGTCACACAGACGTACCATCAGAGTATCTATTCACAAAAGATTCAAGGTGTTGTCACACAGACGTAGTAGCTAGCAAAGCACTACTATTTTAGTTATGTCGCAAAGTTCTTTAAGGTGCGGTACTCAACCTAGACATCAGCTGTATCATGACAAAGCCCTCTCCCAGCAGAGCTATCCAGGCCCCCGAAAGCCAGGTTAGGTTCCTGTTCACATTTCTAATCAGGAGTGCTGGCTCTAGAGCAAATGCGCAAGGTGTTACTTACCCTGGGGCACATTAGCTCCAGAGCAGGTGTCAAGCTGGCCAGGTGTGGGTTAGTTAAACACGGGAAAGATTACGCACCAGAAGGAAGCTGCTAACCGGTAGTGTCGACCACCAGGGGTGTGTTGTAGCCGGTGGGTGTAAGCTGCCGGGGTGGGGGAGAGTAGCTATGTCCACTCGAGGTGCGCACCTAGGGACGTGTTCTTTAGTTAACACGGTGTGTGGCGGCTTCTGCTGTCTCTATCCTGATTGGCTGGTGTATGTAACTATCTCGTTTACCACGTGTATAGAAATTCAAGAATGTACGAATAAAAGCTTAGAATAAAAGGACTGGTTTAGAAGGCAAGCCATCGTTTGCCAAGACTCGTGTGATAAGTATCTTTTAGCCACGACTGGGGAGAAGATCTCGCCAAGACTCCTGCGAGAGGTATCTTTGGTCAAACCCTCTACTGGAGATCTGCTGCGAAGAGACGTACATGTCTTGTGGTGAAAGTCTGCTGAAGGCTGATAGATTCAGTCTTGCTGCAGAATTAAGGTGTCCCGTTCTACTGGACCTAGGTGAAGTCTAATATCAACGGCACATGTCTTGAGTAGACCAGTTGCCTAGCGCAAGGTACTCTTCGAGAAGTTGTCGAGTTTCCCCAAGACTGGTGTGTGATTCTTGGACGTGTTCCTCTGCTGTGGGAAATATCTACGATAACTGGGCGAAAGGAAGAACCGCAGAACGTAAAGGAGGGAGGTCGAGAGACCGCGGAAAGACAACCGTCTAAAGCAGAAGGCAAAGATCCAGCCCTAAATGAAGGCTGCATGTAACCGAGCTCTAGGAGCGAGTTCAGAGGTCAAAGCTCGACCAAGAAAACGTCGCACGGCGCGGTGGGTGTTGTGACATCAGGGAGAGCGCTTGCGTCTCTCAGTAAGCTGTGTCCAGAGGCAAAGGACAAGAGGGGAGATCAGGAAGAGCGCTTTGCTGTGTCCAGAGGCAAAGGACAAGAGGGGAGATCAGGAAGAGCGCTTTGCTGTGTCCAGAGGCAAAGGACAAGAGGGGAGATCGGCGATGCGAGTCTGGTTCTATTACTGGGCAGCCAAGAGGACTTTCTGACGTCAGAAAAGGGCGCCCCATATCAAGAACAGATTTGTTTACTTTGTATGAACTGTACAGACTAAAAGGTGAAAGTGTTGTGTGTTCTACACGTGGTCATGGTGTGTGTGCAGTGAAACAAGTGTGTGTGTCTTCATTGTTATGATAGTAGAGCAAGTGGTGGCAGGAAACATGTTAGTTAACCAGAAAGAAAGCCGGGCAGTCATTCTTCTTTAAAGAGTCTAGATTATTATTCATTCAGTAAATACTCGCTATCTGTAAATAATATTCTCTTTTTCTTTCACTGTATTACGGAGTGTTGTTATTCTTTGCGTTGAGGGGAGGTTCTAGGTGAATGGGAAGTTGCCAAGGTGTGCTGAGAGATAAGCAAATAGCAGTTGTAAGTAATACAGTGAGTATAGTTTCCACCTGCGCATAAGTCGTCACCTTAAGTAATACAGTGAGTATATTTTCCACCTGCGCATAAGTCGTCACCTTAACGGCAGTCGTGCGATCGATCTCAAAGACTACGCGTTAAGGTCAAAATAAACTCCCAAGTGGCGACATGTGGCTCCCTGTATACTCGTGGGCGTGATTGTATGTGTGGTAAGTAGACAAGCAGACTGACGGCTTTGGTTTGGAGGTTACCTGGCTTGCCGGATGTACTGATTGTTGGTGCATCATGTGATATTCGTCTTCCTGTGTTTGCAGTTTAAGTTCAAATTTCGTGATATTAGAGACAAGCACGGCTTGAAATAACGGCTTGTACTGACGCGCAGCTTTCTTCCTTTATGTCTTTTCCACTAGACAACGTGGCGCCCAATAAAACATATCGGCAAAGCTCGTATCATTCAGGTTTTGTTAAACGCCCTGAAAACGCCGCTAACGGCAACACGAGTGGGGAGCTCACTAAACACAACTGTATCCACACCGAGGCTGGCGATGCAAATCCGTTTTGGGAAGTTGACCTTGGAAGAGAATATCCAATTTTAAACATCACGATTTACGGACGAACAAAAAGTAAGTATATGTGCATCTTTCAGAACACAGCAAACCTATATGTCTGATGCTTGCAAGAGATGGCTTTTAAACACAATGCGTTCTTAAAAAGACTGTACTTCACAAAAGAACCCAAAGATCAGCTGCCCTTTCCCAGGCAGTTCAAAGAAGTGGGTACTTTGCAAGAACACAACATCCAATTCCATACATTTAGAACATCTTGTTTCTTGCTACAACAGTAAACTCTGTGTCTGTAGAAATCCGTGCTGGCTTGATCGTGTACTCCACAAAAAACAACAAAACACCAGTTCTTTGAATTTTTTTCAGCAGCATATTCATAAACAGTTGAATGGTATTATGGGCAAGGCTATGCCCCACTGAAAATCACAAGTCTTAAATCGCCAGTTACATTCCGTAATAAGCATGCCTAGATAAATTAGAGTGTTCTTTCCCGTTCCTGAGAATTACTTTATCTAAAAGCTACCCTTTAGTCCTCAAAGGGATGAAAGCTGATATCCGAGAGGTGGAGTGCTCTGGTTTATCGGTTCGCATCTGGTTCGCATCAGGAGACAACTCCTAGAGTCATTACGAACACGTAAGGCTAAATTCCTGAAGTTACGCTGGGTACTCCCTGTACACTTAGGTAGCGGAATAGCAGGGGAGATGTCATGTATATCAACCCGTCATTTATGTCGCTTTTTCTGTAAATAAGCTATAGGCTACCGATTTAAGCTTATGCTTGTCTGTGGAGCCTTTGGGAACAGTATTATCATAATCTTGATGTGACGAAACGAAAGAATAAACGTTGTTTAAACCAAGTGGCGATGTGAACACTCGGGTCTGAACAGCGTGGCTGGCATTACCTCGTTCAGCTGCTGGAACCCGATTTCTGAAAGAGGAATCTACTAAACTTTACCAACTATTCTTCAGGCGAGTCGTTGCCAGAGCGCCACTTTCTTGGGCTGTCCGGCTGTTTGGCCCACAGTAGCTGTGGCTTGACTGAAGAGTCAAATCTAGTGGTCACGTGTAACTGTAGACACAGCATAGGGACGGCAGGGGTGCGACAGTGTGGCAGACAGGACATATCATAAACTGCAGGTTGTGACATAGTCGAAAAAGTTTCCCGTCTTCAACAGTTCTCTCTTACTATATACTCTCTCTCTCTCTCACACACACACACGCACGCACGCGCGCACACACACAAGGAGATATTGATGTTTTAACCTTTCTTCTAAGCTTTTATTATTATATTTTCCACTACTATTTAGAAAAAATAATGGATAATCACGACATTGTCCTGTATAACTAACAAGTATCTCATGCTGTTTTGCGGGAGGAGGAGGGGAGGGGAGCCCGCACTCATCTAGTTTCCAATAACATTGCAGGATTACATTTTCATCTGTTTTTATTAAATGGCCTACTTTATATGGTGATTTTGCTTAGTGTCTGAACGACTGGCGGGTGTGGCTGTGGAAGTAGATCAGTTGGAGTGCAACAAGATCAAAGGTGACCCTAAGAACCTTACAGTGCAGCTATCATGTAACCGGACCCTGTACGGTCGAAAAGTCAATGTGACCAGAAAATACAACAGTTCACTGACAAGAGAAGACAACGTCATCAACATTTGTGAAGTCCAGATATGGGGTAAGATATTTTTAAGACCTGCCTGAGGGTTTTATTCTTTATTTACATCACGACAACATGAACCCGATATGATCTCGACCGCTTATGAAATCCTAGGAACCTTAGAAATAATTATATGTGCATCTAATAAATAAGAAGATAAAAGTATAATCCCCCAAAAAAAGAGAAAACAACTGTCTGACATGAAACTACATTAACGCTAACGTGACAGAAGACTACTAGCTATGTTTATTTACTACTTAGCGCCTGTGACGAAGAGTTCCAGTTTAAGTGGAGAGCGGGG
>SMGT01014781.1:30633-54485 GCA_004794575.1 Lanistes nyassanus | reverse complement strand
GGGGGGGGGGGGGGGTCTAACGGACACAGCTAAAAGCAATTCTTCTTCTAGTCGAGTTGGAAGCTAGGACAGTGAGATAGCCAACTTTAAGTGACAGACTATGCCCGACGGATGTGAGGAACAGATTGCAAGACTGCTTACCTGGCTTGTCACTTCACAATAATCTGCATGCTGTCTGGGGTGGGGGTAGGGGATCCATTCCTGCAGGAATTCCTTCTGTGACAATACGTCTTTTTAAAAAATTCTTTAGTAGTTTATTTACTTAGTTTGGTAAAGTGGTGTGTAATCATTTTCATTATACTCTGGCGTCTAATGAAAATATTCTACTTAACAATAATAATAAAAACAATTATTATTATTTTTTGGCGAATGACTTGTTTATAATAGGTATCTAGCGTCCTCCGCGTTTGATATATAGTTTTTAACTTTAGAGTATCTTATGTCTGTATGATGCTTCCTGTCCTTTTTTTTTTTTGAGGGGAGGGTAGGTGGATGTTTTGTGTAATAACAAGCTCCGTCAACACTGTAACGTGTTGTGGCAACTGTTTCTGACTAACGCTGTGTCAGCTATCTTAAATGTGCTGTAATGTGCTTCGTCAGCTGTTCTGTAACATGCGTCACCTTATATGTAGCATGCTGTTGATGGTTTTTTTTTAAAGATGCTGTAGACGTTTTGTAACATGCTGTGAATTTATATAGCACGCTGTGACAGTTTTGTAACATGCTGTCCATGTTTATAGCATGCTGTGGATTTTTTGTAACATGCTATGCGTGTTTATAGCATGCTGTGGATGTTTTGTAGCATGCTATGTATGTTTATAGCACGCTGTGGATGTTTTGTAACATGCTATGCATGCTTATAGCATGCTGTGGATGTCTTGTAACATGCTGTGCGTGTTTATAGCATGCTGTGGATGTTTTGTAACACTCTGGGTCTCAGATTTGGTGACGTTTTGTGTCTGCTTCTCTCAGCCCTTGTCCATAGATTTGTAACGTAATCTGTGGAGTGTTTTTAACCTGTTTTCGTCCATTTTCTACAGTATGCTCTGACAGATATTTTGGGGACGGGTGTGACGAGCCCTGTGGATACTGCAGGTACAATGACTGTAGTCGCTACGGGGGAATGTGTAGGGATGACTTGTGTCAACCCGGCTACACTGGTCAAACATGTATGGACAGTAAGTGTTCGTGATTGTAGTAAGTGGATTAGTGTAACGAAGCAATAAAAAAAACAAAGGCGGTTATGTTATAAGATGAAATGATGGGGCACAAAGTTTTTATTTATTGTAGTCCTCAATAATGATAGAGAAGGAGCCAGGCAGGCAGGCAGGCAGGAAGGGCAGGGCAGGGCAAGGCAAGGCAAGTCCACGCTGTTCGCATCCATTGAATAGGAGATGTTGCACTCATTTCTGCCTCCTCAGCAGGGTCTCTAGCGTGCTACAGTGCAGTTTGCAGTGCTAAATCACCTGCTGAATAAGGATCCGTCTGACAACATAAACATAAGCGTCGGCAAAAACGAAAAAGGAGAAATGGAAAGTTGAACGGAAGATGCGAAAATCGAACACTATATATTTAGTCAATGACCCAGCGCTTTAACCATTCGGCCACGGACCACATCGAGAGGTTGCGTTCATTCTAGCGATAAGAAGTTGCATTGTGACGTCTCGGCTCGTGCAGCTCCTTATGGTTAGAATGAACTGAATCCGGCGAATCGTTCTGTAGCTGAATGGTTAAAGCATTGGTTTTAGGAACTGAAAATTAGGTGTTCGAATCTCACTTGCGAAACTGAGGGGCAGAACTGAATGTAATATCTCCTAATCAATGGATCTGAACCGTGTGATGTAGACAAGGCAAGGGGAGAAGAAAGCAAAAGGAAGAAAGGGGAGGAAGAGGATAGGAGAGAGGAGACAACAAAACACTTCGAGTTGGTCCCGTGAATATGACTGGATGCTGGCCCATTATGAAAACTACTATATCCATTATGAAAACACATTAAAACTATATTAACACAAAATATTTTATTTTAAAACATGAGTGTCCGTCGGGGCACAATACACACGTGCATGCAGAAAGGGGAGAAAAAATGAAAGGGGGAGGCGGGAGTGGCAGAACGGAGGGAAAGGGAAGAGAAACCTTCCATGGATTTGAATCGTTGTTATCACCCATCAGGGTGCATTGGGGGCACGTTCGGCGAGAACTGCACATGCAGATGTGGTCGATGCAAAGACCAAGAGAGTTGTCACCACGTCAACGGCACGTGTGTCCATGGCTGTGCTCCAGGATGGATCTCACCAATGTGTGTTGATGGTGAGTATATAACGAAACGGGGTCAGGGTCCACAGGCCCTTATCCTTGTCACATGTCACCCCTAGGTTAGCCTATTCCCCCTTCCCTCTGGGCGCAAGGGCGCATACTACTTAAGCAGGGGAAAGCGTGAGTGAGAAAGAGAGAGAGAGGACCAAAAGACAAGCGGATATGTGTGGACCCATGGACATCTGCCCCTCGCCATCGTAGCCAGGACGTTGGAAGAGCAAAGCCTCTAGTACTCACGCAAAATACACTGGGTTGTATTTCGCCAACAAGTCTACGAGACAGACGAGTAAGTGACTGCTAGTGTGCCTGTACTGCTCTTGCCATATCTATCTTAGAGTGTGGGACTCAGGTTGATTAAGATATGTGGTTTTATCCTGCTGGAGACAGGAGACGTCATAGGCTAGTGACCGGGCGAACGTCAAGAGGAGCTAGAGTGAAGTGTTGGGTCGTTGAACAGCTTCAGAGCTGTGTATCGCGGTAAAGCAGTTGTTTCAGTGGCGACAAGAGTAGATGCTCTGTTGTCAGTCTCTTATTGTATCGGTGTATAGAGCGGGATCATAGGCCGTGTCGCAGTGTGATTTCCCTCTTGCTTTAGTTTGTTTATCTTCTTTGTCTGATTCCACGTGGTATGACGTAATCAGCCAGCGTCTTACCCTAGACACGAGCACGGTGATTCTTTGTAAATAATCTGTAGATATATTTGATGTTGTCGAGCCAGTTAGTGTTTGAAATATATGCTGAATAACAGTTCGCTGCAGTTGTGTTTTACGAGGGTGGGGGCTCTTGAGCTAGAAGTGTTTTGCCTGTGTGAGACTGAGCGAACGTGTCAGAGTATGAGAATCTTTTCCCTCGGTAGATTTCTCTAGTTATTCACATTATTTCATAGCGTCGTCACCCTTTGGTGTAGAAACCATTGACCTGAGGCAGTAAAGGTTTTGGTGACGATTGCTCAATTAATTTTATATTTACGAGATCACCATAAAAGTTTGTTCTGTAATTCTGGAGAGGTGGAGTCCATTAGGTTAAGGTGCGGCCCATCGTGACAATCCTCCCCCTTTTACCCTCGTCTCGCTATGCTCCTTCCACTTGGCTTCCATTCCTCCATCTCTCTCTCCCCCTCCGTCCTATTTCTTTTTTTATTCCTCCCCATCCATTTTTAACTTCCCCGTGTTTTCTCTTTGTCCTCATGCTCTCTCCTCATTCGCTTCTACCTGAAACTTTTCCTTCCTTCCTTCCGTTTGTCCGTCCGTCCAACTTCTCTTTTCTTTCTTTAGGTATTTTTTGAATAAAATCAATTTTTCTGCTTCCATTATTTTTGCTCGCAGAATGCCAAGTAGGTTCATTCGGTAACAACTGCAGTCAGACATGCGGGAACTGTCTCAACATCACTGACTGCCATCACGAAACTGGTGTTTGCGAACGCGGATGCGCAGAAGGATACACCGGCAGCACGTGCGCAGAAAGTGAGAATTGGTTGTAACATTTCTTCTGCTCTTGTTTCGGTCTTTACTGCCTTTGAGAAATCGGCTTGGCGATTTGTGAGCTGTTCTCCTACCTTTCGAACATGTAAATGCCACGGACAATTCTATTAGTTACCTCTGGTCGTTATTTGTTTATTTTCCTGTTGAAGATGTGGAATCATTGAATAGTTCGAGGAGCGTCAGCATAATGACTTCAGTCATCGTTGTACTGGGGGTGATGATAATCGCTGTCATTGTCATAGTCATCTTCATCAGGTAATCATGCATATTTTTTAAAGAAAAGGTTGTGAGTTCAAAACTCTAAATTTCCAGCCGTTTAAACTAAATCCATTTATAGTCTCAAATACTGTACATATAAGAATGTCTTCCTGTAAGATGGTCCTTTTATGTTACTATCTTTGCACATGGTTTCATTTGTGCACTGCAGACGCAACCGTTCGCCATTGCTTAAGCGACTTCAGTGAGGTCATCCTGAAAGGATATAAAAAAAATAGGGTGGGGTGGGGGGTCTTGGCTGGAAAGAGCGACATCACGAATATATAAGTGGACAGTAATCTGTATGTTTATATTGCAGACGACGACGTACCAAACAAAAGTCTGCTCCTGAAAATGTGCTGTCAGAAGACAGGACGATCAAAAAGTTTTCCAATCCCAACTTTTTCGGTCTTAGAGGTATTTCCATTATCTCCCCCTACTCGCATCCTTGCTTCGCTTATGCTTCTTTCCCTCTGTCTTCCTCGCTCAAATCATTTAATTGTGTATCTAGCCCGATCAGACTCCTTCCCCAGAAAAAGGATCCCATGTGCTTTTAGAATTTAAAAACAGACAAAAGACATTTACGTATTTGCAACATGCACTATAGGAATCTTCTGAAAAATAATATCATCATCTGTAAAAAATACTAATAGCAGTAAAGATCTGCATACTTAACTGTAGAAATATACATACTTAGCAGTAGAGATATGTGCATACTTAACTTAGAAACGTGCGTGCTTAGCTGTAGAAATCTGCATATTTAGCTGTAAAGATATAGTATACTAAGCTGTAAAATATGCATAAATAGCTGTAGAGATAATCATCCATAGCTGTAGAGATAATCATCCATAGCTGTAGAGATAATCATCCATAGCTGTAGAGATAATCATCCATAGCTGTAGAGATAATCATCCATAGCTGTAGAGATGATCATACATAGCTGTAGAGATGATCATACATAGCTGTAGAGATATTCACCAGGTGATAATTCTCTTGATGTCCACCACAGGCACATCACGGAAGCCCCAATGTCCACCAACGACTAGTTCGTCTGATGCCACTTACGAAAACGTCGGTCACTTGATGCGACCAGTCACCCCAGAGGGACACTTGGAAAAAGACCCGGCAGCACTACATACGATTGCCGCAAACGTCCTGAGCATGGAACCTGATGATGGGGAGGAGGACGAGGCGGAAATAGCCGAAGAAGTGTATGCAAAAGTGACGAAGGTCCATGCTGCTACCGTCACTCTGAAATCCCTGTGCAAGTATGTCATAGAAAATATGCGCAGTGAAAAGCTACACGAAGAATTTTTGGTAAGAAGTAGTTTGATCGTGTTATGCTCTATTGCCCCTTTATGTCACTCGCCATGTTATAAAGAACCAGTGATCTTTTACAACTAAGTTTGTTTGTATTCACATTGTTGAACTCTTAAATTACGTTTTGAACTAAAGATAAGTAATGTGATAAGCATACACTATCTCCCCTAGCTTTATTCTTTAAGAAAGCGTACACCTTCCTTTACGATTAGATTAAACCTGAACCTTGCATTGGTACTGTCCAAACATTTTAGAACTGCGTTTAAATCCCTTGGCTATTGCTTTGTATTTGCACAAATACACAAATACTGGGTTTACATTACACGTTTCCCCATTACATTAGTCTTTGCAAACTGAAAGTAAGGTCGCCTATTTAATTTATACTGCACCAAGTCTATTTTAATACAGCTGATTGTACGTTTAACATAATAGTAAGGGTTGCATTATATTCAACAGGAAAACTTTTTGACAAAGGTTTCAAACCTGATCTCAACCATACGTGGTCAGTTATCCTGCCTAATGACTCGGCGTAAAACACTGCAGGAAAAAAGAAAAAGATGAACAGACAAACAAACAAGTAAACCAGGAAACAAAGAAACAAACATCCGATAAACACACTTGTTAAAGCTCAGCCTTTCTGCTTTAGATACTGTATAGACGGATGTGTGAAGATCACTCTATGTTAAAGATAGAGGAAATTTGTTGTCGCTCAGAACCTTCCATCTGGTCTAATCCACGACTGCGACAACGGCAAGAAAAGCGAGAACCACTTGAAGAATCGTTTTAAAAGCATACTACCTTGTGAGTATGACTGGAGTGACTGATGCTTGCGTTATGTTCACTCAGGATCTCAAATTATTCTATAAACTGCGTATAAGAAGTCAATACATAACAGCTATTATTTTATAAAGATGACGCTGCCTTTCTGTGTTATTTTTTCCTGTTTCCAGACGATTCTAACCGTGTTGTCCTCCATAAAGTTAATGGAAACGAAACATCTGATTACATTAACGCCAGCATCATACAGGTAAAAGGGAAACAAATTAATAGACCACTCCTACAGTTAAAGGCCCGACAAATACGAAACAATTTAAAACCAGCCTGTTTTAAGTTCTTCAACATATAACATGACTGTCAAAAAAGATTTGTGTTTTTTTAATTTGAACACATTATAAAATTTTACAATCTAGGTACGAATTTTTTTTAGATGGTATATCGCAAAATTCCTCACATACTAAACAATAACTCTGAACAAAAGATAAAGTTTCCTTGCCTTTTTAAAATATTTTTGTTTAACAGGGATACAAGCAGAGCAAGGGTTATATTGCAGCCCAGGGTAAGTGAAGACTTAAAAAGCGTCACAGGTATTATATAAAGCAGGGTATTGAATGAAATGAAGAGTCAGATCTAGCGAACTGGAACGACAAAGGGAAAGATTAACAATCCTTTTATTGTAATTAAAGCTCGGCGAGAAGGGGAACGAAGATAATTGCAGAACAAAATGTTTTGAGTTGATCAAGTGGATAAGACTGAAACAGCAGGAAGTCAAAGGTTCTCTTTTCTTACTCATACAGAAATAAGTAATTTTCGGATTCTTCAGGTCCTAAGGAAAACACCGTTGACGATTTCTGGAGAATGGTGTGGCAAGAGGAAATAACACAGATCATAATGCTGACTAGCCTGTCTGAGAATATGAAGGTAATTTCTTTCCTGCTATAAGTATTATTTTTTCTGAATAAAAACAATTGTTTTTCTACTACACAAATTATTATTTTTGAAAATGCTATTTTCCTTAGCTTTAGCTGGTTCTTTGGGGGAGTGCTTCCACCCGGCCCACACACCTGCACAACAATTAAAGACTATTTATAGATCCCTTGCTGTGCTGTCTGCGAGTAGGCAGTATAGCATTTCAGTCTCTTGACTTCATTCATACAAGCACTCGAAAGTGTACGTGGAAGATTGTTAAATTTATGCATTCTTACACGAAAAAGAATTGAGTTATAAAATTGACGCACCAAGAGAAGCCAAAGACGGTCAAACGTTTATGCTAGTTCAGTTTCAGAAAGCCGTGAGTTTGCCTGTAAATGCTTTCTGGGTCACTGTTCCAGAGAAAATGTTATGAGTACTGGCCAGACACTTCTGATAAAAAGATTTACGGAAACGTGAATGTGAACTGCGTTGTTCAAGAGCAAAGAGCCCATTACGTCATCAGAATCTTCGATGTGAGACTGAACAATGTGAGTAAAATACTGCCGTATCTTTTCTGTTAGGGTTCTTCTTGCGCGACACACGAAAATTAGATGTAACCTAGTTTCGTGTGATCTGAATTTTTGGACGCTTGTTCGTCTCCTATGACCCTTAGTGTTTAAGTTACCAGGAAGGAAAGAGTTGATTCTTGTTTAATTTTTCCTCCGAATTTACTGATGCTTGCGTACACCTGTTTCAACAGCAACCATTTGATACACTTCCTGTACGCATTTTCCTCACGTTCGCTTACACGTTTAGTCTATTTGTTGTGCGCACCTTAATATTATAAACACTGTGCATCTGCCTTATAGTCCAAGAGCTCGACATCCCGCCGCGTAGAGCAGTATCAGTACACCAGCTGGATGGACCATTCTGTTCCTTGTGCCCTTCAGCTTGCTGATTTCTGGCGTTACGTCAAAACCAGGGCAGGTCGCACCACAGCCTCCCCACCCCTTGTGCACTGCAGGTCAGAAAAAAATTACTTAATTTGTAGAATGAATTTGTTTATTTAAATAAAAAGTATACATTGTACACCAAAAACAGGACCTTCTCAACTTTATGGTCAAAGGCTATAAGGACGGAAAACATTCTTTGTTTTGTCCTGTATAAAGGCCGGTTTAGACGCTTCAAAGTTTCGTGCTTTCAAAGCGAAGAAAGCTTTAATTGAAGGCGCCAGCGTTTACACGCCTTGGCTCCGTGACTGAGATCATTTGACCTTTCGCCCTGTTGCCGGGAAGATTTCAAGGTTTCAAGGTTTTGAAAAATAGAAAGCCATTCTATCCGCCCAAATCCTTGAGCAGGACCGGTTCCGATTCAAGGCGTTTCAAAGTACCAACTCTGCAGCGTGCAAGCCGACGTTAATCATGGATATTCGGCCGCTACGGCTTGCTGATTAAATCCTTTCCTTTACTCCAAGTTGTTTGCTAGAGAGGTAGTAACAGCACGCTGAACAGCTGAACGTAATGTGTTTTTCCATCTAAAAACAATAAAACAAACTATTTTATTCAAATTTGTATTACCTACGGCGTGACTCAACGTGAGTATGTAACGTCACTGGCCCATCGTGGACCAGCCACATGTCCGGGGGCAGAGAATACAAAAGTTATTGGTCCGCACGGGGCGGGTCGCGATGTGCTCATGGGGTTTGGGCTTACCAAAAATCCTTAGTCATTCGTGTGCAGTTCGCGGATCGTGTCCTTTCAAAGAAATCCTGTCTGTCCTCGTAGTGCCGGAGTGGGTCGAACCGGAACCTACCTAGCACTGGATTTGATCATGGAGCAGTCTCGCCACGAGACCAAGGTCAGCTTCTTCAAGGTCGTTAAGAGGCTGCGTGATGAGAGGTGCTCGATGGTACAGAATAAGGTGAAGTATTTATATCTCATGTCGCATTATTTAAATTGAAGTGACATCCGAATACCTATACCATTTCTTTCCCACATAATGGGTGTGTGCCGGGGAGGGGACGTAAGGAGTATTAGGGTGTGTATGGAGGGTGGGGGAATGAGAAAGACATGAGATGACAAGTTTGTTCGTCGTTAGCTTATTCCCCCACCCCCACACCACCCCCACCACAAGGGGTGATACATGCAGACCACTATAATTACAAAATATAAAAGCCAACATCCAAATACTGTTAACAGTTAAGATACTAAAAGAACAATTTAAAGGTATTAATTCCCTGTTTCCTATCTCTCGAACAATACAACCAATTCATTTATACTCCCCTGCAGACTCACTCACATAAATTTATTAATGGACCCGGGATCTAACGGGGGCCTAGTGCTAACCTGTGCGGGTTCTAATGTTCAAAGCTTAAGATGCTTAACCTTGGCTACTGACATCTAGCCACGTGGTTGCTAGACGTTAAGAGTTTGACTACGCTGCTTTCTGGTGACAGTGTAGTGTTAAACAAGAGACCACAGTTTTGACGTTTACCAGCATAGTTTGGACATTCAAAAAGAAAATGATACTCGGGTGAGAGAGAGACAGAAAGTGCTATGAGAGAGAGAATTGTGTGTGGGCGCGCTCCTGTGGCTGCGTTCTTATCAACCCGAGTCCCTCAATATTGTAATCCCCTGTATTAGCAGTGACACGGTATCTTGTTTAGGTCAGTCAAATTTCTTGTGCACATCATATCTTTTCATCCATCTAAGACATTTCCTTGGCCGGACGTCCTTTCTCGCTAATTAAACCCCGGCATGCACACAGAGACCAAGTTTGGTGAAGGATTCACATTCATCCGGTTAAGAAAGCCCGTTCTGAGGAAAATACATCGAAGGGCAATGACTCATTCAGCTTGTGTGTGTTCTGCGTTTAGGTTTACGTGGTCATAGATCTTGTTGTTCTCCATCCTGCGCTTTTTTCTTGCCAACAGGATCAGTATGTATTCCTGCACGAAGCAGTGCTGGAAGCCTACAACAGCGAGAAAACCGTCCTTGACCTGGCCTCTTTTGACCTGACCTTTCCAAACACCATCACGTCAACAAAATCCAATAAGCGAATTGACACAGAGTTTCAGGCAAGAAAACAAACAGGCGTTTAAAAAAAACTGGGTCCAGATACATTCACTTTTCAGGAAACTAAATCTGTGAATGGGTTGTATTGTCTATTTCGATAATGAAGTTACATCAGAAGCACAACTTTCAACGTATTGGCAATCCTTGTGACAGCATTTGTATAAAATCTTGACATCCGACTCCAGCTGTAATGATGAAATTAGTAAAACAAATAATTATTTTGAGATTTGACTAATTTGATCAAACTCTTTTAAACTTAAATAAGCTGTATGTAAAAGTAATCCTTTGGATTACATAGTGCATTTACTAGAGGTAATCTAAACAATGGTCTCTCACACGGATATAAAAGTATCACAAACTGTTTCCGTTATGGCTCGGGTTTCTTTTTTTAATTCCAGATTATTCAGAACATGCGTGCACTTTTAAAGCCGCCCTCGCACCAGGCCGCTACTGTGCTGGAAAACAGAACAAAGAACCGTAACCCTTATGCCCTTCCTGGTGCGCAATTTTGCATGCTCACTAATGATATGGATAGCACTGTATCATCCACCAGGTTCACCTGGTACGCAAATAGTTTGAAGGGAATGAAAGTGCATCCTTTACAGCCAATAACTTTACTAAAATAATGAGTTTGTTCGTCAGTGTCTGAAATCGTATGCCATTCACTAACATTTAGACAACCTTTTTTAAGATGACTTACATTTGAAGAAGTTACCTGATGAGGGTTAAGATGGTGTACTGGGCAAGTTTTTCAGGTGTGCAGCTTGTTGTGGAAAGTTTTTGAAACAGCGATTCTGCTTGTCGTTTAGCTGACAAGTGCCTAGTGCGTCTGAGCCAGCGGTCGCTAAATCACGACACGTACATCAACGCAATCTATTTCCCGGTAGGTGGTCGATGCTCTGCCATCTGGTCTGTTGCTGTTGGCGAATGTGTATTGTGAGAGCTGTTTCCAAGGCGATTTGACAGACGGATGCGTGAAACTGACGAGACCTTAACTGGCTAGACAAACAAACCTTAAAGATGTATTATTATAGTTATTTTTTTTCAACCACGTTTCAGACCCTGCTGAGCGCATGTGGCTGCATGCTGACGCAACTTCCGCTACCAGACACAGTAAAGGACTTGTGGAGCCTAGTGAGCAGTTGTAAAGTCGACACCGTTGTATCTCTGGGAGAAGCAACCAGTCCACACGAGGTTGTGGAGTTTTGTCTTAGCTTTGTTCGTCCATGTGTCCATCCGTCCTTGTCTATTCGGCTCGCCCTCGCGCACTCTTGAGAAAAATAAAAGCGAGGAGAAGACACCGGTAGACTGTAGAGAAACGTCCCTGATTTTATGGAGATGAAGTAAAACGCAAGAAACCCGGACAAAATTGTTGACAGCAGACAGATGTCGATGTACTGTAGCCGCTCTTTCAGCATCAGTAGGGCTACATGTATACTGTGTTCACATCAGTAGGGCTACATGTATACTGTGTTCACATCAGTATTATATGCATACATATGTCATCGAATTGTAGAGGACAAAAAAAAACCACGCCCAACCCAAACGCCTCCCCCCTCCCCATCTGTGCTTGTAGCTAATGAACTGAACTGACCTCACACTTCACCCACTCGTGCTCGCACAGAGTGGGGAGCCATTATTTAGCTAACAAGAGACACTCTTTTCAACCACTTAAAATGCTCTTAAAGACAAGGGCGTGGCGACAGCTATCACAGGCTCGGTAGTCAGTCCTCATCTGTGAATGTTTTACGTGCGTGTGTGCGTGCGTGTTTGAACGTGCGTGCATGTGTGAGCGTGCGTGCGTGAGCGGGCATTGCTGTGTGAGCCTGCGTGTATGAGGGTGCGCGCGCATATTTTTCTCTTCTCGTAGCACGGATCGAGTCCTTAACCTAGTTTTGTTCGAGGGGGATTCTCCGTGTTTTATTTTCTCTGTATGCAGTACCTGTTTACCGAGCTGGCTGTTTTTGCTACAGGTTCTGTTTACAACAAATAAAACCAAATAATAAAATAAATCCTCTCATTTGACGCGATTTATTTTTAGCTGCTGACATTTTCTTGACTTTGTAAAACATGTTTTATCCTTAGGATCTTGCACCATTCTGGCCGATGCAAAAAGGAGAAACGATTACAACAGAGCTCCACACCATCTCCTGCATATCCAGAGAACAACGAGGGTCCTCTCTCACCTGTTATTACCTGAAGCTTCAGGTAATAAATACCACCACTGAATAAAATAATAAACGCATAACACCAAAATTAGCATGCATCAAATGATCGACATATTATTTCTTCCTACCATCGAGGTTTTACGAGCTACAACGCTTCTGGGCTGGGCTGCTTGTGGGTTGTAACTCTTCTCCAGACCTAAAGGTGACTTAAAATACACGGAGGGAAAAGACCTTAAGGCGCTGTTATGAACTAAGCGACAGATATGGAACCTCATGCTGGGTGCTGTATATTAGCATTGCCAGTCTCATTTTGTCCTGTTTTCATCTGCTGTCTAATCTGCCTGTCATCCATTTATTTTCCTCCTTTTTCTTTTCATCAGTGCCAGTTCCACTACTCTTGACATCCCTCCATAGCGCAAGCTGCCAATATTATTCTCTAATTGTCTGGAAGCAGCATTGTAGTACATTGTAGTACATCATTTACAATGAGTCGGAAAAACACTTTGCAAAATTCTAAATCTCAGTATTAGGTAAACCCATTTTAAATGTTAATAACAGGTAAACCCATTCTAAATGTCAATAACAGGTAAACCCATTCTAAATGTCAGTAACAGGTAAATCCATTCTAAATGTCAGTAACAGGTAAACCCATTCTAAATGTCAGTAACAGGTAAACCCATTCTAAATGTCAGTAACAGGTAAACCCATTCTGAATGTCAATAACAGATAAATCCATCCTAAATGTCAGTTACAGGTAAACCTATTCTAAATGTCAATAATAGCTAAACCCATTCTAAATGTCAGTAGCAGGTAAACCCATTCTAAATGTCAGTAACAGGTAAACCCATTTTGAATGTCAATAACAGATAAATCCATTCTAAATGTCAGTAACAGGTAAACCCATTCTAAATGTCAGTAACAGGGAAACCCATTCTAAATGTCAGTAGCAGGTAAACCCATTTTTGTTGGGTAGGGGAGGAGTCTCATTTCCGCTCGATGATATTATCTATTCCAGTAATGCACTGCACCCGGTTAGTAGTGGCCGCAGTTGTCGCAATGGCTGTGTTAAGTATCATCTGTTGTGTATGCTAGCACAAGCAAGGAGAAAGTGAAGTGCGTTTGCTTCACCTCCAAGACTGGAAATCCAAACTCCCGGCCAACACGGATGACGTTCTTCATCTACTGATCCTTCTTGAAGACACACTGCATGATAAGGGAGGGAACCCGCTTCTCATTCAGTGCATGTAAGTTTCGTCCTGTTACCATCATTGATTAGTATTGCTGATATTGTTTTTATGAACTATTTAACAACAAATTAAACACACCTAAGTGTAAAAGTCAATTGTAGTTATTACGAAACTTTAAACTACATTATCTTGTATTAATTATCACCATTAAGGTTCAGTTATTATTTGTTTCACAGTGATGGAGCGAGCAGAAGTGGTCTCTTCGCCGCTCTGTATGACGTCATACTACGAATGACGTATGATCACGTTGTTGACGTATACTCGGCTGTTAGGAATGTTCACATCGTCAGACCTGAGGCAGTGACGTCAGTGGTACGTTCGGTTAGGTTGATCACATCATTGCAGCCCCAGCAGGGACACAGTTGTACGTACAGCCAGCATGCTCGCGTGTGGAACTACGTTTTCCGCTTGTGAACATGAGTTCGGACTTGAGTCCAGGGGACCATTCCTTCTTTGTTAGCAGTATCAATCATATATTTATACACTAAGACAGACAGGAAGACAGGTAGGCAGATATTTGCACGCACGTAGGCAGATGAAGCCAAGGAAAAGGTGAGACCAGATACATCTTACTAGAAACAAAAGAATGGGTTGCAAAGTGAGGTAATGAAACATCAACAGCCTGTTTTGTTTGTCCGTCTGTCTGCTTGTCGATTTCGCTAGAATGACGTAGAAAAATAAAGTGTTCAGTCGATTTCTCTATGTGACAGGAGGAGTACCGCTTCCTCTATGAAGCGATACAGCAATACAGAACCTCTCAGCGTATCTACGCCAACACATAGAAGACTCCCTCAGCACCAGAAGCAGGAAGACAATTGTAGTCGCCTGGAACTATTGAACTTATTATGTGCACTAACAAACGTATACGACTATATGTGCACAGCGGAAGGTATTTTCTTCCTGAAAGTGTTTACAGGACTGGCTCTGATGGAGTTAATTTAGATATTACAGGTCACCCCTCCCCCTCTTCCATCTTTCTGTTTTCCTAAACTCCGCATTGTCTGTTATCGGACCTTACCTATGACATCCGTGTTCTCAGACGTTTTGTTAGTGTTGCGTTGTATAACAACTACTTCTAATTCAGCTTGATCCAGTGTGATCTGACAGGCATTGTTTGTTTTAAAGATGCATGTATTATTTTTATTTCAGGTTTTGAGCATTCTTTCTATATGTAAACAAAGATTGTAATATAATCACTGCATAATTTGACAGAGAAAGCGCGCGAGAGAGAGAAAGAGAGTAAAGAGATCACAGGCTGAACAAATGTGGTGTGTTTGTATTTTAATGTAAAACATTACAAAAGCACAGACAGACCGACAGACCGACAGACCTAGATACTAGATGGTTAAGCAGTACTGGGTCTGCATCTGTCCTTCCGCTAAAAGATGACGCGAATGTTAATGCAACATTTCCCACGCACCACCACACAAAAAAACCCACTGTAGCATGCGGTCAAGTGTCTCGTAAACAAGCTGAGTGGAAGTTCCCACGACCTTGTATATATGTTATGTAGTCCAAAGCCACGCGTGGGTGAGTTGTATTCGCTGCCGAGGTACCCAGTCACTGCAGAATGTGACACAGAGTATCAGCGCCCCATCAAAATAACTGCACGCCATCTCCATGCATTGCTTGTCACGAGTATGCGACAACGTACTTCCGTTTAATTGCGGAGATCCCCCTTTCTCTTCACAATCTGGAATTGTATCAAATCCAGTTTTTGTCGTGAGTGCGCTAGCTGCAACCATTTATATCTGCAAAAATTACTCTCTTTTTCACAATCTCGGAATCTCTTATCTTTAAAAGCTGGGAAGCTTTAGAACGAGCGCGTAGCAAATACATACGCTTGTGAGTGAACTTCATGCATCTAGACTCTACCCCGCACGCGCTGCTATCAGCGGCTCTTTTTTTCTGTCATCTAACAACAATCCACGTCAGTTCCCTTCCTCAAGGTAGGAGCTATTCAGGGTGGAAATCTACGATGGCAAGCGTATTTGTTACTAGAATGGTTCAAGCTGGAACGAAGGACGGACAGACTATATCATGTCTTGATCCAGTTAGTCTAAGCGTCATTTGACCTTGTTTTTCTCCATTGAACGTGGGCTGTTCTTTATCTCGATCACATGGATTGACTGAAGGTTGCGAATTACTTACTGTTCTGTCCTACTGTTTTAACACCCAAAATCAGTAGTCTCGCTCTTTTCTCGTGCACTAAACGTCACAAAATCAAAATAAACAGATCCGACATTTTCTCGCCTATTGTTAAAGGGAGACAACTCCACAACCTTTTAATAATAGTTGACCTGGATTTCTCCTTTTCTTTTTATCTTGTTGCTGATCGAGGCAAGGGGAAAGAGCCCAGTGCTCCGTGAGCTGACTGGACTGTCGAGTGTGCACTATATAGCTACTGAAATGGGACAGGTAGGCATATTCCTTGATCTTTTAAGATCGATACTATTGTCATCCAACAAGATACGGTGCAGTGAGCCGAGGATATACAGTAATTCTATTCTTTACTTGGATATATTTGCCATCAACTATTCTGCTCCTATATTCAATGGGGCTCATCTTCGGTGATTCCCTTTGATCACAATTTTTGTTCGGATTCCACGTTTGTCTTTTGTTCAGAAAAAGGGAAAAGGATTGTGGCATGAGCTGTTAGAGGAATCAGTGACAGATCAATGGGCACTAAGACTTCCGGACAAGGTACTACATGTACACGTTTAAAAAAAAGGGAAGTGGATGGGTAGGGAGAACTCACTGTCCTAGGAGAAGAGTCCTGCAAGAGAAGTCACATTAGAAGCAATCGGTTCACGTGCGTGATGTCGCATCTCTCAGCTTGGGAATAATAAAATATATAGCTTGCTTTATCGATACGTAATTAAGGGCCCAGTTGCATAGGCAGAAACTAGATGTATTTAAATCAGATCTGCAGTTGAGTGTTAAACGAACCAAACGCATATGGTGCTGCTCGGATATATGCGTTTATGCTAAGAAAATTGATAAATCCTTAATCCTAGAGAAAAGTTACACAGTAAGAGCCAATGGCCATTTACAGATTATATCACAATGGAAACAGTGGTTATTTAGGAGACTGGTTCTTGATTAGTAACTATCCTCGGATGGATATAACCCGGCTGTTGGATTCTACCCGTGATACCAATGCGCGTGGAATATCTTGTCTCGAACAAACACTGTTCCTGCAGAAAGCGGGCAAACGAAATTTATCAACAAATCGTTGTGAACTATAAACGCACCTTTATGTTACTTTTTGATGTGCACCAAAAGCTATATAAATGTGAATTTATCATGTTAAAATAACGATAATAAAACTCAGTTGTGGATGACAACAGCAACAACAGATCAGCTTTAGGTGAGAACCATGATTTGACATAACGCATGTATGCGCTGGGGGAGGAGGGCGTGTGAACGATTCAAGAAGGGGAAAAGAGAGGAAAGAATGAATTTTAAAAAAACGCGCTCGCCAACACGTAAACAAAGGGATTCGTGTTCCTGAATACAAGGCTAACACTTTGATGTGAAAGTAGACCAAAAAGCGGCGACACCACAATGTTGTACAGTGAAATAGGTTATCAGCAAAACACTGTCGGTGTCCCTATTTAACAGGGACGCATGAACTTATAACAACCCTTGTTTCAAAACATACATGTTCTCTCGTCTAAGGTGATCATAACACGCGGCTCAGTCCTCCAGCTGATTAGTAACACGCAATTAGGAGCTCCACGCTACCTGTGAGATTTGCAGAAAATACGTGTATAACTAGATGCTCTGAAACACTTGTTGGATATATATGCTGGCACAGGACAGTATGCCAATTTATTTAAGTCGCTGCGCACACGGTACAAATGTTTACGTCATGTGAGATGACATTGTCTCCAGCACACCACAGATCTAGACACAACTGAAAAAAAGATCACAAGTATGAGCATACATTTATTCTCTTTTCCTTCCGTCCATTTCTGTGTCTATAAGTTCATCCTCCTTCTCCCTTCTTCTTCTGTGCCACATCTCTATCTGCTGCTCTCTCTCACACACACAAGCACGCACGCACGCACGCATGCACGCAAGCACAAAAACAGGGTTTATGATACATGTAGTACTTGAACCCATTGCGTGAACATACTGTCCTTCATATGTCCTTCCTTGTTTCGAAAATCAGACATGCCAAACGTGAATAATTTCATGTCCCCCAAAAATATGTGATGTAAAACTTTGCTGCTTCGTTCCATCTCAAGCGTTTTGCGTGACCCTAACAATTCACAGTTTCCAAGTGACCGGGATGGCAGGATATCGGCTCAATGGCCACAATGGCTGATTGTTTCTACGCTTTAAGACCATATATGGCTTATCCTCCACTCTCTAGTAAAAACTTACGATACTTGATGTCATTGGCTATTCGTCTATTTTTTAAATATGAATTATGAAATGTGACAAGATAATGCTTCGTTTAGACACAATAAGGTCTTCTCAATGATCACATTAGCCAAAGATCTTCCCCTTTACTTTTTGCTGCCTGTTGCCATGAACTAGATCACTGAGTACTGTTTGCCGTGGCGGAGGTCGGAGGTGGGGCGGGGTAAAGGGAAAACTCGATCTTTTTCGTCTCCCCTTCCTCGTGGCGGTGTTGCTTTCGATGTTTGTTCATCGTGCTTTCCTTTAATTTTTTTTAAATTGTAGATCGGGCGCTCACTAAATTCTGTCTATAAGCTGCCTCGCAGAAATGTTTGAACTGCCGCACAGCAAAGTGATTATATTGTAAATTTTCACAAAATCATCAACAGAAAATACATCATATGATGACATATGGTTTTGGTGTTGCATTTGGATGTTTCGATTGATCAGTGGAGTTTGGTGACGTTGCATGTATCATATACAAGATGGCGTTGGTGTACTAAAGCTTCATTTCTCTGCTTAGGTTTTTCATCCGTTCAGAAAAGTAAAGGTGAAGCTAGGTTGTCGCGTGACTTTTTTTTTGTTGTTGTTTAGTTCACCTTGAGGTTCAGATCACCACTCACCACTAGCTCTAACCACTCGGCCACCAGCCTCCCCTATCCATGCGATCAGCGGCACACACACACACACACACAAAATGTGGAGCGTTTTAAATCATGAAAATTTTTCAAATGCTTTGCACTAGAACAACACAGCGGGAGAAATTTTGCACTAATTTAGATGGACGAATGTTCGTTGCTAAGACCGTAGGCTAAAATGGTTGTGATGACAGCTATAGTTGCTTACGACATCGCTTTCCGCTCCGCTGACCAAGGCCGGTACGTATTGTGGACACCGCGCGCTCCTTCGGGAGTCAGTAAAGGTTGCGGATTTAGTTCAAGGTCAGAGGCCAAGTTTTCCAGCACAACAATACCAGTGAAGTACGGCAGCGAAGTGAGTGAATGTGACCATACAGACGGAAGGTCCACGGACCTACTGCTATAACTCCCCCTGTCCACAAACACATTCGTCTCGCTTGAGAGGACAATGCGTCACGTGGCTTTCCACTGGCTACTTTAATTGTGACTTGACAGTGTGTCGAACTGTCGACCTGCAGCTCGACCCAGTGTTAAAGGCATTGGAGTTTGCCTGGGACCATACCTGTTCGGGGAAAGTTTTGGTTGAGACGGAATATACGTGAGTAATTAAAAGAAGAACCACAACATGCAAACTGGAAACACAGTAGTTTAACAACAACCCTGATTATAACATTAATCCATGCAGTTGGAAATAGAGATGGACTGTACGTTCGAAAATTTTACGATTTCTTGTTTTGTGAAGTTTCATACATATAGCTCTATATATAACATAAAAGCTTTTATTAGTCGTTCTATCAAATGATGACAAACATTTGAGGAATATAAATCCATCAGTTTTGAGCCAGAATCGAAGACATCAGCATAATGTACATAAAACAGCAGCATAAAGCCGCGCTGAGTCAACATAAAAGCGCAAATTCCAAAACATGGATATACTGCGTTAAGTTCACTTGTATGCAAGCTGAGAGACGACCGTGTGACAAAAATTTAAATTTTTGAAGCTTTTAACACACTCGATCACCGTTATAAATTGTTCGTAATAGCACGATACACAGGTTTCTGTATACAGAAGACTGTTATGAACTGTACGTTTGATAAAAGCAGTTAAAATAAACACTCAGGCCGTACGTGTACACGCACACTTGTTCACATATATATTCACAGTCGCAATCAGTTTAATGCTCTTTTTCACCTCAGTGCAATTTCCCCACGGCTTCCCCTCCATCAAGCTATTTCCCTTTTTACAACATTTCGCGTGTCGCTGCAATCGCTCCATCCCCATAAAAAAACTATGTACGCTGTGAACTCGAACTCTAATGAGCAGAGAGTTGGTCAGCGGCGGATCGTATGACCTCAACCTTTCATTGAACTATGGTGTAATCAGTCAGTCCGCCAGCTGGACATCTGTGCTTTCGACAGGACGCACCAGTCTCTGATCATGTCTGCAGCCTGTTATTATAAGGGAGGGATCGGAATGGCTGTGGACGCTGGTTGATTTACCCTAAAAGCCGACTAGACACGCGTGTCTGTCAGACCGTCAGACAGGTGGACAAAGCAAGTTAGACGCTGATTGAAGGACGTCGGACAGCAAGCTGCATCACACACCATGATCGGCATGGGCCAAAGGGCACACGAGCGGATCCTGGAAGTGCGCCACCCGCTGAGAGATGGAGGTACATGGTAGTGTCCTGACATACGTTTGCACTTTTGGCGAAAGTCATTTTGGGAGCTGTTAATTACCGAAGGTTCCAGAGGGCACAAAATTGGGAGATAAGTACCCGGGGTGCAGCTCCAAATTTCGAGGGACAGCACAGGACAGCTTTGGCAACCAGCACCGAAATCCCATCACTCGTCTCGGGAACTGTCCTCACTCCACCTTGCTGATTTCAAGCAGCCAAGGGAACCTGGTTGGAAATGCACGTCTGTCGGATACCGTATGGCAAGGCGCCGGATGGAATGCTTGGTGTCAGGACTCGTGACATAAAGAACGAGAGTTACTAGCGGACATATTTATGGGAAGACGGGAGAAGGTCCTGTGACCCATTCACGTACCTCCATGAGAGACCACACACACCTAGTACTGGTCTGTCCGTTGTCTCCAGTTCGTGGGGGAGCCTGAACAGCTGTGGTAGGCAGACGGCGTCTAGACAGCACTTCTTGTAAACAGACATGAGGACGGAGCAAACAGAACGTAGATGATCACGATGATTGACTGATCGCCACGGGCAGGCCAGTTTGTTTTAGTCCAATGACTGTGCAATAGACTGCCAGGCAGAAGACTGGAGCCATAAGAAATCACACAACGCTATAAGAAAATTGGTCCAAGTTATGAAATCCACAAGACTATATCAAGAGCTAGAAGAGTAGACTATCCACCGTTCGTAGGTATTTTGATTTCATTATAAATAAGCTATCTTAACCTGTAATCGGCTGACGTTCAACAGGTGTGTGTGTGTGTGAACGAATGGTTAACGTTACATTTTCTTACCTCCTTTCATCCGGGTAATTATTTTTTATGTCTGCGATCTTTATTCTGTCCTTTCATTTTGTTTACCAGTCTGTTTTCCCGGCTTAGTGCTTCATTTTCACTTTTACTAATGTATTCGGAATTTATAGACAGCTTTAATTTGTGTTTACCAATGATAAAAATAACATTTTTCTACGTACGTCCAAATTAATTCTTTTTAAAAATTCTCCGATTCAGGCTCGATTCTCGCTTGGCACAACAGCATAATCAAGCACTTCGCTGAAGAATAACTCCCTGCAAGGTGACTGTCACATGAAGTGACCACCTGCGCATGCGACTTGAAGGACATCATCAGACACCATCTTGGACCGCAAACATCAGGCATGCCAAACCGCGGGAGTTCGGTCACATGGACGGCTTTAAGTACAGCGTGGAGATTGTGGATTCCCATGTTTTATATATGCTTTGATTATGGAGTGCACGCGGCTGGTGAGTTAGTAGATGAGTATTTGCATGTGCTTGTATGTGTGTGTGGGGGGGTGGGGGGTGGGGTGCGTGCGTGCCAGAAAGAAGTGTAGAGGAAGAAAATAACATGTAGATGTTGCTCATTTGTTTCCACACAACATATTTACTTTTTACTGATACACTCAGGGATTTATTATCTTCAACTTTCTCGACAAAAGTCTTCAAGTGTATAGTTCGGAGAGGAAAAATCTTACTGGACAGTCCGGGGAGGCGGGGGGAGGGGGGAAGTCTTGGGAACATGTCTTAGAAATAGTTAATTTGGATTTTCCTATGTTAGAAGACCAGAAAAAATATCTGCTTAGACCCATATGCATGAAGAGCTGATCCTAATTTATGACAACTTTCAAAAAGAAACGTTAATAAGCTGAAACCTGTGTCTGCCCGCACAATGCATTGGCATTTGGAGTGCCTTGTGCAGCCCGGAGTGGTCTGTTTGCCAAATAGAGTGCACCTGATCAAGTACTTGGTCAGAAGATTTCTTTTTTCCAGACAAGCCTTAATTTTCTGTCTTTTCATTTTATTTCTCAACTAAATCTTTTTCATTTTTATGTGTAAACCATCTATTCAAAGCAAATCATCCGCTAGCGAACCGTTTCTTTACCTGTTGTACTCTGCGTTGTGCAGCCCCCCGTGTGTCTAACCGCTTACGCGAGAGTTTTACCAATCAGACCGACTGTGACATTCCGTGTGGCAGCAGTGGAGAAAGATGCTGTGACGACAATTCCAGGCGAGCCTATTGTTTCAGTTGTTCTATGTTGATAGGATCTAGCTTGCAAGGTGAAACTAGTCTTAAACCTTATATATCTATGTATACATCCATACTGTTTGTCTATTGCGCATTATCCCCTTGTAGTGATTTATTGTGTGCATAATTTCCTTCGTGCGAAACATCGGTAAACCATTTACAGGTACTGCGATTGTACGAAAAACAACAGCTTAAATTTCCCGCACAGTTACCTTATCCCATGTTTGTGCTTCAAGGGCCAATAAAACGGTGACGCACGGACTAATAATTGTGCTTAACTTTCGCATTGTTGTCTGTTTTGTTCCAGCATCACCATACAGGCCATCTCCATAGCAGGTTCCTTTGTAATTCTAGTGGCCATCATCCTGTTCTGCTACATGCGTTACCGTTGTTACCGCAACCATCTACACAACATTATGGCCAGGCGACAAGGTACTAAACCTCAAATATCTGTGTGTCGGTTTGTAATATACAACCACTTTCGATGTGTCCACAGTACTACTACGCTTTATAATGATGCTGCATGAATTATATATATATATATGGAGTGTGCTTCTATGCACATGCTTTCAGCACTTGGTATATCCATTCACTCTTCATTTCTGTCTTGTACGCTTTCTGACGAATCAAGCAAAAGGCTGAAATTTGCGCTTTGTTAGAGGTTGTAATAACCTTCATCCACAGCCAGCCCACAGATAAGAGTCTTTGGTTGTTGTGGTGGGCTAAGGGTTGGAGAGAGTGCTGGGGTAAACTAACCTCTGAACTAAAGGAGGGGGAGGGATGCAAAGCTTCGTGGCACGCACACTGACCTCGCTCACTGCCTTTAATAATCAGGGCCGCCGGCTGTCCGGCGCACACAGCCACACGCACAATCGTCCGTCACTTAGCTGCGGGGCACTGACCGCGTGTCGGATCACTCCCGCAAGACCTGCACACTCGGCCAGCCACACTTTCGCTAGTGGGAACACGTCACACCAGGTCAACACAAATAATACACAATCAGCTACCGCTTGTCTAATGGCTCAGCCCCCACCCACTAGCCTTTCCCCGACTACTACGCAACGAAAGACAACACCTGGCGTGAACAATAACAAAGAAGAATTTAATAGAATGCAAGTAGGTGTACTCCACAATCATATGTAAGTGAAATTACTGGGACGATCCCCTTGTGCAACACAGACAACGTGTCTGACAACCAATCAAAATGCAAGCACAACCGTAAATCTATGGCTCGCCTACGTTATGCTTACAAATACTACTTCTAACGCTTTACCGGCCTACAACTGACTACGTGCTTATGGTACTGTTCTCTGCTAACTTGCGCAACACATGCATTAAGTCATACGCAACAGATACCGCCGTCACACGTAACTATGCCTACACTACGAGGCAGCTGCAGGTTACGATACACTAGCTTCGAACGGGTCTACTGCACAACCAGCTATCAGGTACTTAACTGGATAACGATGCGCTGTCCGTTGGGAAGTGGAAGCAGATTCCTCGGCCGAAGACACACACAG
>SMGT01014781.1:4540-30504 GCA_004794575.1 Lanistes nyassanus | reverse complement strand
ACCTAAGGGCTGGCAAACCCCTAGCTTATATTGGCCCAGAAGTCCATCTAGCGATAGACACGCCATCGACAGATGTTAGACAGCTCAGTCGTCCCTGGACATTCTCCTGTCGGGGTAGCGGGTTTTTCCCCTCTGATCTCGGCCGCTGGTGGCGCCAGCCATGAATCAGTCCGGAGACCTGTCTGGGTAGCAGGTTTTCCCCTCTCAGATCTCGACCGCTGCCCGGCGACTGACCCTCCCGCACCGACCACAGTTACGCAAACTGAGGTGCCTCTGCCTCACTAGTATTGTCTAACTCTCAGGAAAACCCTGCTATCATGGCTCTTGCCAAAATTCCCATGACAGTTGTATCCAGCTTATGGACAGTCCCTGGTAAAGGCGCCTGACTTTTTTTTTTTGGGGGGGGGGGGGAATTTCTCATCCTTCATTAGCATCATTGGTACCAACACATTTATCTTTCTGTAGGTCGCTCCAGACAAAGAGTACATTCCCAGCAACTCCATGGCCCAAGCCGGTCGGTGTCCGTGTCTACGATTCAAATATCCCGAGATAACGTGGGGAACTTTCTGACAGCCTTTTCAAGGACTGATTCGCATAACCTGTTTCACGTCATTGTCCACGGTGCTGCACACCCTCCCCCTTACAGTGAGAACGATCCTCTCCCTTTGCCAGCACCTGCCAGGACCCTTTGTTGTGCTCATGTTGCCCAGGAGGATCTGCCTCCAACCTATGAGGACGTTGTGAAAGAAAGTGGGAGGATGGGAGAGAACTCTAGTCAATAGCACCAACAAGCCCAGCTAAAGTACTGCCACGAAGTTCAGGAACACCATTCTAAACAGGGGAGCTATCTCCGACTGACAAGGGATTAAAACAAGACCCCGTGCACGAAAATTTAAGCGTAATTGTGTTCTTTCTGGAAGGTACACATTATGGGGAGGGGGGGTGTTAGAGTCATAGAATTTTTTTTTCATTTTGTATTTTATCATTTTAAACATTATATAAAAACTTTTAAATACAAAGTTTAGTCAAACAGGTGCTTTGGAATTATTGAACAGTTTTTGCTCTATAGTTTTTCTTTACATTTTTACGATAATTTCATTTTAGACTTTTCTTGGGATAACAATCAGATATGAAGTTTGGAACTGGCGTTTTATAATCCCAAAATGTAAAGAGCAGTGAACATGAAAAGTCTTAAAAATGTGACGGGTCGCGAGTTAAAAATGTAAATGTGAGGGCGATACGTACATTTACCCACATATCGACAATGTGAGTAAACTTGTTTTGTAAGGGAAGTTATGTTTGCCTGATTTCAATGGTCACGCAATTTTTTTTTTTTTTGGGGGGGGGCTTATTTAAAGAATGAAAAGATCGACTTAACTGAAGTATCGAGAGAGAGCTTCACGTCAGAATGACGACGTGTGAAATTTAAGGAATGTTTGTGTGGAAGCGTATTTGTGCATGCATTTATGTGTATGTGTGCATGTGCGTGATGGTGTGGTATGCAAGTTTGTGCACGTGTGTGAAGAGTAGATGTTCAGCCATGCGATTTTTTGCGATTTTATGCTATCATTTTACTATGTGCTCATGCTTGAGAAAAATGACTGGACTTAGATATCAGATTTGTACGAAAATAAAGTGTTTCTGGAAATAAATGTGCACACGCCTATACCATATATAACTACCCCATGAGTTGCTCCCCTCCTGCTTCAGTCTTGTGAGATTGTGTATAGGATCGGAGTGTGAACTTTCATACTAAGAATAACAAACAAAACAGTGTGCTAATGGATGTAACGTATATCGGCTGCTTACATACAATCTCTCTTGTGTGTCTGTGTGTCCCCTACCCCTGCACGCACGCACGCACTGGTTTACAAAACGTGTTTCTGACAGTGGAAACTCCAAGCGCAAAACTTTGACGGGGACGGAAGAGGGAATAGGGGAAAAAATAGCGAAGGAAAATAAAGTTATAATTTAACCTGCTATAGAAAGGGAAGATATTTCACGGGAGGGGAGTGGCGCACAAATCGCGGAACACAGCACCAACTCAGAATCTCCCACTTGTCATACCCACGGACAAATCCTCTGGGTGTAGGATAGGTGTGAATAAAAGGTTTATGTACCAATTAATAATTAATGGCACTATAAACACAGCGGGACCATATGAACCTGGGGCTGGTGAAAGTTCGTCAGAAAAATTCATTTTTTGAACTCATTTCCTGAAAGATCATCCGTTCATTTGTTCTTTTTCTTCTTTCTATCTTTTCTTTTCTTTTTCTTTTTTTTTTTTTTTTTGCAACTAATTTCATTCTAAACACGTTCCGTGGCTCCACGATTCTCAACGTCTGTCCTAGGGCCGTGTGCTTAGAACTTGTCTGAGGGCTGATCGACGCACTTGCCTTGGGGTTTTTCCCCCGCATGCAGCGCCAGTTAAGTTACTGTTTCGGGTACTTGCAATATTAGTAATAGCCTTCTATGAGCTGCTGACTCTAAAGCTCCCGGCTTACGAAAACACAAATTATCGAGGATAAAGCACTAAGCGTACGTCATTGCACTAATAGTGGGTGAGATAGGATGCAAATTACATGTCCTTAATATCATTATAACAGTTTACAAATTAGTCACATACGTAAGCGTTTTACTTTCCTTAATACATACTCTGTGGATTATTTTGGCATCGCTTTCTGTGGTATCTACATTATTTAAAACCATTCAACTTAATTGGGACAGCACGGCAAGTGCGCGTCAGAGCAGACGACGTGACAACAGCCTAGCGGTGCGCCCTCTATCGGCCAGGAACAGGTTCTCTCGTGGTGTCAACACGAGGCTCTTGGGAGGTAGCCGTAGCGACGTTGTTGTCACATGACCAGCCAACCTTTTTTACGGGGTTCGTGTGTGCATACTGATGTAGCGAAAGAAGGCAAGGAGTGTTGCCAAAGGATATTTTATAGCCATGACGCTTGTAAAGAAGTGTTAATCTATTCCGTGTCGAGCACCCGTCAAGTGGACTGCCCCCAGCAAGTCTCTGAAAGGTAAGTAAAATGAGAGGGACTTCCTTCGTCCAACTGTTGTAATTGTGATTGATAAGACGCGATCGTTCTAGGGTATGATCAACCGTAGCGCAGCACCCGGTTGTTGAGGTATTTAGGCGTTAGATCCCGTACTCAGCCAAACGTATGTAAGATCATACTTTTTCTTCCGGGAGAGTATGTGCTGTGTGTGTGACGGTCATGATTTAATTATCTCGATCAATCGTGAATGTATATAATTTTATCGGCTTATTTTGTATAGTCTCATGAACATCAATCATTCAATGGTATCACCATTCAGTCACCAGTGTCAGGGCGAAATGGCATCTACTTGCATTTTTCAAGACTGTTTCTGAAATATGCATGTCTTCCATCTCACAAGAAAGAAATATATTATAGGCTGTGGAATTCTAGCAATTATGCTAGATAGACCGGCATCAAAATATGGAAAGGAGAAGTCGAACAAGGGAAAAGACGAGGAGAGATCGAGATCTCGAGCGATGGGTGGTGGTGGTGGGGTGCAGAATAACTGGAGCCAATCAAAATACAGTATCACGTAAAATATGCTAATCTCATAGGGTCACCACTGAAAACCTTGCAGTTTTCTGGAAGATCTTTATTGCCTATACCCCACCCCACCCCTCCCCCAACCCCCACCTATCCCCTACTCCTAGCCCCCACCCTAACCCCACCCCTTCCCCTTCCCCTAAATCCCCCTCCTCTCGGAACATCCCCCTCTCCCTCCCTTCCCCCCGCCCCTTGAAAGACCTTCGAAATATAGCTCGCCATTTGATTGGCTCCGCTTGTTACACATCGTAAATAGAGCTCGTCATTTGATTGGTTCCAGTTGTTCTGCGCGTTTACATGGTGGAGGAGTATAACTATAAGTAATCAGCTGTGAATATTATGCATGTTTTTTCCCAAATAATTTCTTGAAAAGATGACATTACTGTACATCAGATACAGCATTTACATTAACATGTAAAATTAGCATTAGCATGCAGTCTTAAATTCTATCATTGAATCACTTGGTTATGAGTATTCTGAGTGCAGTGTATGAATTTCTGCCTCATTTATGATTGACTGAAGCTATAGTGCCTACAGACAAGATGTCAACCACTTTTTTGTGAATATTCAAAGTGCATTTTATATTTCTCTAGGTATTAATAAATGAAGGTCATGCCGGCAAGAAACACGATGTCTGCCAAAACAACAACACTACCAAGAATTACTCCTGTGGCAACTCCAACTCCCCGCTCGTATTCTGCAAGCGGGGAAATGTATGGACCTTATCCACCTCCAGAGCTCACGTCTGTCTGGGACCACATGAAGATTCCACAGAGAGTAAATCCCTTAGCCCCATCACCACCAAAGCGCCGCATCAACTCCAGCTGGGAAACAGTTGACCAGCATTGGCATAATGACAAACGTCGCATTGTCATGCAGCAGCGCGAACATAATCGGTTTCATTCTGCCTGGTCAAAAGCATTCTATGGTTCACCAGCAGATCAAGAATCATACAGGTGAGTAGATCGTGTGTGTGTGTGTGTGAATATATATTTGACACAGTACCAGGGGCTTGTAAGCAGAAGTGAACTTATAGATCATATTTTATCAATTTCTGTTCATGTTTGCATATGTACAAAAGATCATCAGAGGGATGAGGTCTATTCCTCAGTCTAAATCATTTAACCAAATAGTAAACTTTTGGAGAATTTTTTAAGACCACTAGGAAACTTTCATGACTTTTTAGTTCTATCTTGCCCTAGCAGAACTGCTGTAAATGTCAAAGGGATAAAAATCTGTCGCAGAAAGAAGTGACATAAAGATACATGTATTTGCTCAACGAAAGGCATGGCTTCTGTTAGTTTTGTTAATAAATTGTATTCTTAAATACAGATTTTCTCTTGATTTATTTATGGTTGACTGTATGTCAACCATAAATACTAAATACTATAGCCTTGTTTACACAGGTGTAGAATACAAACACATTTGGGACAAAGCATATTTAATACCATCAAACCACATTAAGTCCACTCCTAGTAGTCATGGTTTGAAAAACAAATAGAGTACACCTATCCACTGAAAACAGGTATAGCAGGTTTAAATTAGGGTACATGAATTTCCAGGCAAGTAAATATTTATTGGCATGGGCATTAGCATTTTAGAGCTTACATGAAGGAGCGAGCTTGCCCTGACAGATCATGAGTTTGATGGTGGAACTGCATGAGTTTGTGTTTCCCACTGTCATACATATACATGTACTTTAAAGTAAATTATAAACCCACATAGCCTGAAAAAAATGTGAGCAGTTTATGTATGGGGTGATAAATGCTTATGCAGCTGGAGACAAGAGCAGTACATGATAGAGCAGGTAAATTGTGTTTGTGTTCTTGTGGGGAGGGGCTGGGATTTTTGTGAGTATTGCAGTAGTGCATAACAGCAGCCATTTCTGGTCAAGCAGAAGGCTTTTTGAACGCTCTGTGCATGTGCATGTACATGTACAAATGTGTGTATAGTGGTGGGGGTGGAGGTATGTGTGAAGTAAAAATCCAGGCCAGTGTGCGAACATGCATGCATTAGCAAAACATCAATTTTTTAAGAAACCTTTTGTTCTTATTTGACATTTCTGCAGGAGACATTTTCGTGAGGTACTGAAACAACAAATGTCAGATCAAGATGCACTAAAGCAACAACAGCTGAAGGACAAAGTGCGAGAGAGTGAGGCAGCTGTGCATTACGATCGTCAGTGTCTGGTGCAAGACTATGAAGCTTTCTCCAAGAAATACAACTACCTCAAGCAGTTTCGTGACGAGAACAAGAGGGTATGTTTTATTCAAATTTTCAGATTGTTTGCAAAACTTTTAACAAAATAAGACATGTATGTTCATCATCTGTGTTTCATTTTGTGTGATGACCTGTTTGTTTTTTAAAGTTTGGTCATATCATTTTCTTTCATCTTTTCAGTAATCACCGAGCTGTTATCTAATGTATTCTAATAGCAAACATTTTATCGTAGTTTAACTGATTTCATGGCTATATTTTCAGTACATGGAAAGCCAGTGGCAGCAAAGGAGAATAGAGCGAATGCTGGAGAACAACTATGACCGAGAAATTCTACGCTACAATCCAATCAACTGGAGTGGAACTCTCAAATAAAGCTGATCTGATGGTCATGCATAGTTTTGAAAGAATTCTGTACTGTTTTCTCTGTTACTGATTTTGTAATGTGCATTCATGCTGGTTAATTGAGGTTATGCAGTTGTGTGGTAAGTAAAATATCAGCCAGTGCTGCAGTTTAGGTGTAGTTTTACTGAGAAAAGGTTTCCAAAAAATACTTCTGTATGTTGTACAAAAAACAATATTAAACTTTTGTGCCTTTAGACCAATTTGAGTTATGCTACAACATTCATACAGCTGCGCAAACAGCTGTGATACCTAAATGAGAATAAGTTAAAAACAAAACCTCTATCATCTAAATTGCCATTGTGCGACACACTGAAAACTCAGGTTAACGCTTCTGTTTCTTTACTGACTTTGAGCCAGGAGGCTTTTAAACTCAGTACTGTAAATACATTCGCTTGAACAAAAACAGGACAGAAATCTACTTAAGTTCGTAAGACATTTTTAAGATTTCATATTCAACAGTCCATGGAGTTTAAAAACATTAGGGTGGGTAGAAAATATGTGGGAAGAAATGCATTTTGTTGTATAGCTTGCGCTACACTAATTTTTTAAAACAATGTCATTGTCATTACTTTTTCATCTACCAGCATAATAACCATTACTACCAGCATTTGATATACACCGCACACATTATTATATTGTGTTTTATATAACGCCTACATGAACACCAGTGGGCTTTGACTTTTGTTAGTAGATGGAATGGGGGTGGGGCATTTAAGAAACACATGAAATAGAGATGTTTGAGTTTCCTCCATCACCCTGCCATCCTTGCTCATGGCTCCTCTGGAAAGACAATAGGATATGAGCTGTACATCTTTTTTTGTCTATAAATGTTTTGTTTAGCTGAGCTGTTTGAAAGATAATAATTGTCATTTTAAATCATTTAACCCAAAAAAAAATCCCAGGTGGGGAATGAATTTCAGCTTTTCACAAAAATGCCTGTATGTTTGGGAAGTGGCATACTGATTGTGAACTCTCATGCCTTTTTATCTTTAATTTTCAAGCCAACCGTCGCCCCTAAATGTTAATTTTAGTTTCACTTCAAATATCCCTTGAATTGGTACCAATTGTTGTTTTGTAGATATATTTATACTGAAGTGCCAACAACAGCTCATAAGTAAGTCTTTTGTATAATGCCTTAGAAAGTTTAATCAGTATTTGGTCATCATTTAGATGATCTTAGAACTTTTTTTTGTTGTTTTATACTAGGACTTGCCTATTCTCTGTGTAAAATGTCATAGTGCATGTTTATTGATGTGATCTACATGTGTTTAACTTAGTCTTGCGTGTATGTGTTCATGGGTAAAAAATAAATTACCTGTCGGAAACATTCACATGAAAAATCTGTAATGAACAAGTTATACATCATTCAAAGCCACTTTAACGGGCTACCCAGTGCATTTGGATTACAGCACATTTGATGTTACTGTGCCAAAAGTTTAATTAAGCCAAAAGTTCCATTTTACGTTTTTTTTTTCACTTGTGTCTGCAGCCACTAGAACTAGTATATGACGCTTGGATGAAAGAGTTTAATTCTGCTGACCCTTTAGAATGTTTAAAGTAACTTAGTTCTCTGCTAAAGAATTAACATTAACATAAAGATGTAGTTAATGAGTTACACAAAGTACAGCTACAGTTTTCGTTGAATAAACCTGATGGCTTATGGCAAACATTAGGGTTGTCTCGTCGATAAACACAGAGTTAGAGACCACATAAAACCCTACAATCACAGTAGTACAAATTTTGTTCATCTGCTACAGCTCACATGGAAAATTTTAGGCCCCCAAAAGTGTTGTGGTTAAGGTTATATGGCCAAGAAATTAGCATCGCTACTCGGTAGGTTGGTAGATTGTTTGTATTCCTCATGGAGAGAAAGGGAAACTGTGGAGGAATGGTAATAATGGTAATAATGGGAAGGGGGGGCGGTTGGAATAGGTGACAAAAAATTAGGGTCAGCAACGAAAAAAATGTCAGTTCAGTAACCATAGTCACAACATTTTTTTTTCTTGTTTGGCCTTTTAAGAACTGACAACAGGACATTTGACCCTGGTACCAACGAGACATAGAATTAAAAAAGCTAGTGAGCTTGTCATTTTTTCTCTACATGCATGCTTAATGATGCCTCAATAGCTGAGCTTTATCAATATTGAGTGCAAAAATAAATTTACTTTTGTGCCAGAATCCTTCATTACATGCCTTCTGAAAAATAAGTGACACCGAAGACCGATTTACTTGATCCTCGACTATAACACCTGTCTCATTCCTTTGGAGACAGGGTGTAAATGTTATATGCCATGTCTCAAAATGTTTACTTTAAGACCTCTTTAACAAAAACCACTTGCAAAAAAGATGTTTAGATATGTTAGCAACGACAATAATAGTGCTACCAGAACAAGTTGTGGCCACTATTCATGATAGAAATCATGTTACCTCCATATAAAACAGAATATCAAAGGTTCTTTATTGGTCATCTATGAATTGTTACAGAAATGTTTTAATGTGAATACATTATCTTACTGTATCAATGGTGCAGTTTTGAAGGAAGCACCGATACAGCCACAACAATGACCCTCTTTAATTTTTTGAGTTGCTTCAGGCAGTGAAGGCTTCATACCGTATTGCATTCCATACATCTGCTCAGCTCAATAAAGGAAAATAACATTACCAGATTATATTCTGTGTGTGTGTGATGGGGTTGGACCAGGAGAAGATGAGTGACGTACAGCTGTGTGCATTCTGCTGAACACAACACAAAAAAAATGCCCACAAAAGCATAGCTATTCTTGGACTTTATTAAAATAAACATGACTTTAAAACAATATATGGACGGACAACATGCGTTAAACCAGTAAGTCTTCAACAAAATATCTACATTTTACTGCAAAAACAAAAGGGCACATTTAAAAATGTAAATAACAATGAATGTTATTTTTAAAAAAATAAAGATATATGCGCATGATGCATGTGGGGTTTTTTGGTGGTTTTTTTTTTTGGCAATCAGTTTCAGAGTGTTAGCTCAACAAATTTCTTTCAACAATTATGCATTAATACTCTCATGAAACGTGTGTTTGACACCATGCAATACATAGCTCTAAGAGAATGAAGTAAAATCTTTGCAATCAGCATCATGAACAACATCATTTGAAATTTGCCAGTTACAGTTACTAAAGATGCCACCTATTTATTTAGTTTATTGAATAGATTCTGGATTGAAAAGCCTTTTAGGACATCTTTGTTGGAAAGGCAACAGGGCAGCACAACCAGCACTCTTTATGTGTGAACATTCCATCACACAGAGCACCGTATCACATTCTCTAACAGCAATTAACAATCACAGCATAAAGCACAAAATTTGAAAGTCCTTCAGAAGGTGCTAAAGTTAGCGCCTTCTATATTGGGTGTTTGCTGGCAAATTAAACATTTGGATCCTGGCGAGTAGGTATGGAGCAGCTGCCAGGAGCAAAATAAAACAACAAAGCCAAGGCCTGTAGCGGATCCAGCCAAGTGCAATGATGGTCAGGGACAGGGAGACAGACAGAGCAGCATTGAAGCTGGCAACTCCCACAGCAACAAGATCGCGCACTAGAGAAATCCAGTCAACTGGAACATAAGTTTTTCAAGACAAAAAGATTATAATGCTTTTCAAGGAAGCTAACTGGAACAGAAAGTGGTGTAAAATGTCCACAGTTAAAGCAAAGAGCATGAACATCTTTATCAGTTGATTTTACCAATTTTACAAAAAGAAAGGCACAGACACAACAAAGTTTGGATCTTGTATGTTATGCAGTATGCATATGGTGTGATGAAGTCATGTGAAAATTGCGATAAAGAATTGATCTAACCACGAGAATTAGCTGTCACCAGCATTACTATCATTAACAACACCCTCTAAATCTTTTATTGGCACCACTGCCACCACAACAACCACTACAGCCATGGTGCAGCATCTTACCTAAGGTTGTAATGATGCTGGTCATGCAACCAAACCCAAAAAACATCAGCAGCCAGCCACCAGAACGAATAGCCCACGTGACCCACATGTTATCGGCAAGATTTTTGGAAAACATTTCCTGCAAACAAGACTAACTTCAGTATATCTAATAACTGCAGTATGTTTAAAGCATGACAATGAATACAGTGTTTTCTTAAATACTGGTAAATGTTTACAATAACTTTCAATTGTTTGTGCAGAAAGGGGAGACAATGGGAGGAGATACAAACCTTGGAGCTGAGCAATCCAGTAACGTCACCTGCTACTGGCACTGGCATAAGCAGATGTCAAAGTCCATACACTGCGCTCAATCTTTATTGTAATTATGAACCCACCCCCCTCCACCATGCATTACCTGTTAGAAACATTTACATGAAAATTCTACAATATAAGAAGCTTCTTCAGCAGATAACACTCTGGATTTGGATTGTGTCATATTTGATGTCACTGTGCCAAAATTTTAATTAAGCCAAAGCGTTCCATTTTACTTTTTTTCCACTTGTGTCCTCAGCCACCGGAGCTAGTATATTATGCTTGCATGAAAAAACTTAATTGTGCTGACCCTTTACAATGTTTAAAGTAACTTAGTTCTCTGCTAAAGAATTAACATAAAGATGTGGTTAATGAACTATACAAAGTGCAGCTACAGTTTTCACTGAATAAACCTGAAGGCTTACAACTAACATTACAGTTGTTAACAAACACAGAGTGTCATCTGAAAAGTTACTGACCGCATAAATCCCTCATAGTTCGTTTTGCCCATATATGTAAGTTGTTTCACCACTCGCTGAAGTCGGTTCGCTCCTCATAACTTAATGTGTGCACAGGTAAGATGAGTTTGCACGAGACAATCAGATCAGCTCAGTTATTCGCACCATTCTCACCAAAGAAAGTATTTTAGGGGTAGAGTTGTGTGCAAAGATCACCAGCCTCACGTTCTGTTTACATCTGGTGTTGCAAAAATGGGGGGCAGGGGGGAGGGGTCATTCCAGCGGCCATCACAGTAAAGCAATAAAGTCACTGTCAGCTAACAAATTCATTCTCTCTCTCTCTCTCTCGAGTCCCTGGGGCCAGCAGAATGTCTTCAGACTTAGTCAATGATCACAGCGGAAAAAAGTGGGCAAAATAGCTTGTGTGGGCAAATCGACCAATGGCATGGGTGAACTGGTTGTTTGAAACGAAAGCCCCCCCCCCCAACCTTTTTTTTGCAATCAGCTTGAGCTTTAGTTCAAGAGCAAATTTCTTTACACAATTATGCATCAGCACCCACATGGAATGTGTCTGACACTAAGTAATACATAGAACCATAATGAAATAAAATATCTAAATACACTGGATCCGATGGTTTATTGCTAGAAGGGTGGTTAGGAACCAGGGAAGCCAAAGGAAACGCCTGACAGCGACCCCTGTAAAAAATGGAGGTGCCACATGCAGAGAAATTCTGAGTGCCACACATTTCGTTTGGTAAACACCATGATCAAGAAGTCACGACAAAATCTTTGCAACCAACATCATGACCAACATCATTTGTTATTCTGAAATTTGCCAGTTTCTGTTACAGTTGATGCCACCTATAGATTTAGTTTATTGAATAGATTCTGGATGGTCATGGAAAAGCCTTTTAGGACATCTTTGTTTGAAAGGCAACAGGGCAGCACAACCAGCACTCTTTATGTGTGAACATTCCATCACACAGAGCACCGTATCACATTCTCTAACAGCAATTAACAATCACAGCATAAAGCACAAAATTTGAAAGTCCTTCAGAAGGTGCTAAAGTTAGCGCCTTCTATATTGGGTGTTTGCTGGCAAATTAAACATTTGGATCCTGGCGAGTAGGTATGGAGCAGCTGCCAGGAGCAAAATAAAACAACAAAGCCAAGGCCTGTAGCGGATCCAGCCAAGTGCAATGATGGTCAGGGACAGGGAGACAGACAGAGCAGCATTGAAGCTGGCAACTCCCACAGCAACAAGATCGCGCACTAGAGGAATCCAGTCAACTGGAACATAAATTTTTTAAGATTAAAAGATTATAATGCTTTTCAAGGAAGCCAGCTGCAGCAGAAAGTGGTGTAAAAATGTCCACAGTTAATGCAAAAAGCATAAATATCCTTATCACTTGGTTTTACAAAAAGAAAGTCACAGACAACAAAGTTTGGATCATGTACGTTATGCTGTACATGGTGTGAAAGTGGCTATAAAGAATTCATCTAACTACATGCATTAGCTATCACCATCAGTACTACGTTATCAACACTCTCTACATCTCTATCAGCACCACTGGCACAACAACATCTACCTTAGTGCAATAACTCACCTAAGGTTGTAATGATGCTGGTGAGGTAACTAACACCAACAAACATCAGTAGCTGGCCAATAAAGCGAATACTCCACGTGATCAAGATGTTATCGGCATGTTTCTTGGAAAAAATTTCCTGCAAACAAGACTAATTTCGGTATACCTGTAAACTGAAGTGTTCGAAGCATGACAACAAATACAGTGTTTTCTTAAAACTGATAACTGTATACAATAACTTTCAATTGCTTGTGAAGAAAGTGGAGACAATGCAAGGAGAAAAACTGAACTCATGGTGGTTAAGCAAATTTATGTTTCTTCCTATAAACCTTGGAGCTGAGCAATCCAGTGTACAGAATCTCAAGCTCATCTCCTGCTTCCGTCTGGTACCCTTCAAGATTGGAGTCACTTTGTCTACCAACAATACTGACCTGAATCAGTGAATGAAAGAAAAGTACCCTGGTTAATACTGCACAGAAGAATGATATATCCAGTAAATTATTTGTTAAAGCTACACAAATCAGGATTTACACGTCACAAATTTACAAGGAATGGTTTTCAGGTATTCACTTTCTTTAGACCTGAGCAATCGAGTCATCACCACACATACTCTTGCAAGCAACATTGACCATACCCCTAAGCCTGTCAGGATAAGCCTAAATCAATAAATGCAATTAATCAATCTGCCTAGAAGTAGAACCAAGAGGCTCCATCAAAACATCCAGTTTTGAACACTTACATCTGTTGGTGGTCCTGTATCTGAATCTGGCAGGACTCCAGCAGCTTCAAACTTGATCCTTATATCACCCACCTGCACACAGTTAAACAGAAAATTCTCTACAGGTTTAGAAGCTCTGCTTGTCTTTGGCACTCTGAGAGTCAGTCTATTTCTCTGCCTTTTGTTTCTACTGGCATGTTTGGAAGGGAAAACATAGAGCGGTATCTATTCCATCCACAAATTTCTCTCAAAGTATTGAAGGCCTCTTTTCTGAATTTAGTAGTTTGTCTAATTTGAGTTTATTTTCTCTACATTTAATTTTTCTTTATAGTATGCATTCTAAAATATTTTTAAAGCAAGAAACACCCCCCCCCACCCCCCAAAAAAAGCATTGCAGTCTAATCTAATTGATCCTAGTTTTTTTAGCTCTACTAAACAAATGTAATCATAACCCTTGGCCACAGGGCTGTGTCTCTCACCTTTGGGTTATGTGGAGAAGAATGATAAAAGTAATCATCGTAGTATGACAGGGAGCTGTCTTTTGGTGATGCAGAAGTTCCAGGTGGTATCACTCTAAAATCGCGTATCTGACTTACCAGAGCTATTAGGCAGAGAAAATAAGACAATTTAATTTTCAGTACATGTCGTGGTTTTGAGGGTTTTACGCCATGTCAGCACATTGGGCTTTATTACAACGGTTGAGGACGTATAACAAGAAACAGAACCTGATTGGTTCCACCTTCTTTGAATAGGCAGTTTGCACTTAAAAGTGTCGTGGATAAACTCCCATGTTTATAAAGCAACCAGCTTTATCAGCTTCCATTTAGATTGCTAATTGAAATACCACTGTTACAGATCATTTTAAATTTGCATATCATTTATCAAGGCTGTTGTCGTCAGCACACTACATGTACAGCAGGGTAAGCAACTACATCTCATAAGGATACAATGTGTGTTAAGAACTGTGGGATACCGAAAAGATCATCGAAGGCAAGCAAACGACAGTGGCGTGTAAGAACCATACCAGCAAAAGCTCTGTTCAATATCCTGTTTAAAAGCAGAGAGGATTGATTTTTATAACTCGGGCAGAAGGGAAGAAACAGAACGTGTGCATAAAATAGGTAACGACAACTATGCTAGGGACAAAAGGTGTTAACTGAATCTGTCCACATAAAATGTGTAAGAAACTGAGGACCTTCTTCTGTTTTACTTCATGGGGTTGAGAGAAGATGAGAATTAAAAAAAGCTCTCACCTGTTGATAAACGAAATGTTCCAAGCTTCACTAGTGAAGCATCCTGTTGTTCAGAGTGAACTGACATGGATCTGTGCAAAGACATTAACATTTCAGCAACTGCCAGAAAAAATTAAGTAATGTAAAGGTTAAGGCATCCAAAGTGATGCATGATTTTGTGTTTGTGTGTGTGCATGTGCATGCATATTTTTGTATGTGCACGTCGCAGGAGGGTTTATATATGAAAATATATGAAGTAGTCAAATATTTCACCCAAACCACCTAAAACAATAAAGCATGTAACTGCACCAGAAAGAGGGGCAATTCTAACTTTTAAAAAAAAACTGAATAAAACCTCTTTGCTGTCAAAAGCTGATGCCTCCATTTTTCCATACAGGGGGTATAACTGAGAAAGTTTAACAAGAAAAGGCAGGTTAATGGCACACCCATTCAGGGAAAGGGGGCTACAGTGGCATGCTCCCCAGAAATTCTATTAAAATCTTTGCCGTCTGGTGAATTTGGGGGCAAAATTAACACTAAATTAACACTGATGTTTTGGAAAGCAAAGTTTCAGTTTGGGATTCTTGTGTCAAACTGCATTGTAATTATATATGCTTACTTGGGATTCTCATGTCCAACCATGCTGTAAAAATAATTACTGTCGATAAGCTCCTGGCACCACTCCTGAGCTGAAAAAAAAATTAAAAAGAGTTTATTTCTGTTTATGATAAATTACTACTAATTTGTGTACAGAAAATCTCCATGAACAGCTGGAAACACAATGTACAACTGCATGTCTTTTTCGTTAGGTTACAAACTGTCATAGCCAACAATGTAAGTCTTGTGACAGAGTTTTTTTAACATTTAAACGATAATCTCTTTGAGAATTCCAGTTAAAAGAGATCTGATGCAGACAAAAATATGAATGGATGCAAATAAATTAGGCTGGAACTTGTACATATTAAGAGAAATTCGCAGAAGAATACACAAATAAACAATCAATGGTGAGAAACACAAGACTGTCGCTTGTAACAAAACATGAAGTAACAACCAAGAAACTAAACCAAGATAAAATTAACAAAAATGTTGTATCAGGGCATTACGCTTCTTCAGGACAACACTGATTAAAATGAAAGAAATTAAAATAGAAGCCAGTAAGTGCAATCTAGATGTGTACAAAAATGAAAAGAATCACGTGAAAAAAGTCCAACCAATTTTAGCTACTAACAGTAGGAGTACTCTGTTTCTTGCCTCGTATGACCACCTTTGTTTATTTCCCTTTAAAAAATTATTAAAAAATTTCCATCAAAATATTTACAATTTAAAATAATCATCAAATAAACCTAATAATTGGCCTAATGATTTTTTTTAATCTGCACATCACAATGACTTGCAAATTAAAATTTCTGCTTCGAGGGATTCCTGGATTTTTGTATGTAAATTATTCTCAATTATGTGTTATCAGAAGTTCTGAAAATTGCAAGCAAAAGCTAACAAAGGTTCTTTGTTTGCTTCATGTTTTTGATACATCCATTCAGTATGCAGTAACTCAGGCTGTACCACATCGAATAGTCATGCCCTTTAAACATGTGCCACATGAAGAATATATGCAGGGCTGATATCTGCACCTGCCACCCACGGGTTTTGCTGTCTTGGTCGTTGGAGGCAAATGCTAAGCATTGTGCCATTTGGCCACCGAACAAATGAAGCAATATTTAAAATAGTAGCAAAATTTCTTATCTGGAACAAATATACAAAGAAGAGATTCGTGCAGGCTTACTGATTCTGATCATGCTCCACCCACTGGTACATCTCTACAGTCCTGCGAAATCTGGCAGCTTTGACAGACATTTTATACGCTGCATCAAACAGACTCTGAAAGTTCAAGACATGAATGACTGATTGTTGTTTGTGAGGTGGAAAGCTGTGCAGATTTAAGTTAAACGAGTGCTTCTTGCGGCAAGCCTCTGGTGTCTCCCAAACTTAACCTAACATGAGCTAATGCTGGCATCTCCATTGCTTGCACCGTCTATGAAATTATTGTCCTTTTCCTCTACATGAAAAAGTGACCCATTGGTTTATGATAACAAGGGCTGCAGGAGTAGCTAGGTGAGTAAGATTTTTTTAGAAGTGAGTGGGTAAAAAAGATTTTGTTCTATTATCATCATATCACTTTAGCAATGAAGGCTGTCTCATAAAGAGGTATGAGTAGAGAGGGTGATTTATAGAGTTGATGCGTTGGAAGCAAAGAGGGGGCAACCAGATTGCCCACAGAAATGCCCCAAAGGCCAACCCTGTAAACAGGTGCCACATTCAGAGAAGTTAAATGTGCTGGAGACAGGATACAAACCTATATCCTCTGTGATAAGAACATTATTGCTGTGCTACAAGGTGCCTGTAGTTAAATATATACATTTAAATTTAGAACAAAGTGAAAATGTACCTTTTCAGTCTGAAGCTGTCCTTGTAGGTGAACAAGACGGCCATTGTTATTTTCAAAAGCCAAATCTGTTGACTCAAGATGCACAAGCACCCTCAGACCTTCATCCAGTGACTTAGCAGTTTGCGCGGCTCGACCCTATTTATAGAATTGCAGCAACACTGAACTTATATGTCAAAGTCCTTATTTCAACATCTATGCATGCACTTATGGCTAGGCACACATGCATGGGTATAAATTTATAATAATGCATTTTTTCATGCAGCAGTGCATGCATCTTATGTGCTCAGATTTTTAAAATTCATGCATATATATTCATAAGGTACACAAAAAGTGGGTCAATGTTTAAGATCAGCTTACATCATTGTGAGACAAAACCTATATAAGGCCACATAGTATCTACCAGTGCCATCCCTGCTAGCGCAAGACTAGATATTGGAAGTCCTAAATTGTTCCCTTATAAGACACATCTGCATGGTTTCTTGGTCTGGATAGTTTTTTGGTTTTTTTGGCACTGTTTATACATATGAGTACAGTTCAACGTCTCTGTCTTCTGACTGCACATGACTAGGTGTAGGCATCTGCATCCTAACAAACACTCACTTCATTCCAGAATAAAAGGACTGATGCCAACCAAATGAACACCAGACCTATGATAATGGCTGCAAAGCTGGTCTTGACACGTTGAAAAAAGGTTGCATTTTGTCGATAGCTGACATTAGTGTATTTATCCTGGCCAGAAACATGGACACCTTGATCATCTGGAAACTAGTTTTGAAAAAAGCGAGAATTGCATGGGTAAAAATCCTAGGTCCTCTTAAATATTTTTAATCTTAATTTGTAATATTTTGTAAAACAGAATAAAATTGAAAAAACTTAATGCAACTGCTAAAACACCTCGATATCAGTCCATACTAAAATCTTATCTGGATGACCTTTGCCAAACGCAAGTATAGTAAAGCTTCATGTACGAGAACTTTAAAATATCTGCCTGGTTTCCTTGCTGTGTGAGTTTTTGCTCTGGCATATGTACCCAAACACAAATTAAGTTTACGACTAAAGAAATCATAGAAAGCTGCACATTAGTCTATACTCTTACGCTCTGACGATGCATAATTATTTGCTCTTGAATATTTTACTTGAAAACTCAGTTAAATTTTTCCCTGCTGGATACCTTGCTCATATTTTTGATGGGTCCTACACTTACACTTCGAGGGCTCAAGAGAAATCGAAAATACCGTTCTTTAAAAAGAAATCGTTTCCACGACCACGTCACTTTACACGTAGCAATTTAGAGAATGACAAATCATTTCCGCTATCATCAACAATACATTTGTTTTCGAGATCCATCATTACAGCCTAATTACAGGATTCTATTGTACATCGCATGCCGAAGTGAGTTTTGTGATCATTCCCCGTCCCATGCCCGTCTGCTATAGTTAGTGACGACGTGATGCCGTTATTGGCACTGGCACTGCCCGCACACTGCTGTCAGTCTTTGTTATAACTATGCAGGCGGGAGGGAGATACTGGGGGTTGTTTTAACTACAAGTACGCAGTGATTGCGAAGTTTAGGTGAAGACTCCATGGTTACAACATTTTTAGAAACCCGCTGTTTACACCCTCTATTTGCAGAAGATTAGAGTAGTCTCCCTTAGCATAGGTGGCGGGTGTAGACATTGTTTTCTGTGGCAACACTTCCGGACGAGGGCTTAAGTGTAGTAAACTTCAGCCACAAGAACACTTGTTGTCCCACACTTCATTAGGTCTGATGCGTTTTGTTCAGAATTCGCTTTTTGAAATAATATTTCTTTTATAGTTCATTTTACAGGGAGATGCAATAGATTGCCCGGCAGAGCACGGGACCACAGAATTACATACACTTCTGACTATAACACTGACGGGGATCATGCACTTATATATAATAGATTATACAAAGCTAATAATATCAAATATGAATGACAGCCAAGAGACACATAAAAGTAGTCTTTGGCAAGTATGCATGTCACACACACGCACGTGCGAGTGCACACACGCAAACTTGCACACTGATATGCAAGTAGTATATATTTAAGTCATCTTAGATATTTGGTTCGTAAATGTCAAAATCAAGCACAAGTACATTGATTATGATTATCTGTCATGTGCTGGAGTTGCGTGTAATACCAACTTTTATTGTTGTATTTTTAAAATAAAAGCTTACAGCTGAATTGTTCTCCAAATTTACAAATATTTTATATTAGATGTCAACCACACTTGATACACATATATTTTAACATATCCTTTCATTCCCCTATGTATGCTTACTGTATTGCAGTGTATGTTTCCTGTGTTGCAGAAGATTGCCATGAAACTAACTTCGACAGTAATGAAGTTGCAGAAGCTAGCTAATCTCATCCTGGCTTAAAACTGTGGCATGTTAATCATCTATGATGTGATGTGATAGCAGACAAACATGCACCTAGGAAGATCACATCAAGACCACAGTTAGTTGTCATTATAAAAAAAATAGGGGATTTTTGCAGTCTTGTTTTTTTTCTTAATTTGAAAACCATGCACTTAGTTTGGTGAATATACAAGAGCATCGATCTGTTTGACTTGTAGAAGTTTAAAGGTGCATGATAGCTTGGGTTTTGATGACTTTACTTGATAAGCAGCTTCAGAGCCTTGTGCAAAGAAAATTTGTCCAGCCATCATGCCGCCTCAGGGAGGTCATGTGGGAGGTGATGTCCTCCTTCGTGAGGACCTGGCATTTGATCTGGATAGGCTGTTTGACAACTACAACATGGACCACATTCCAGTCCAACAGCGTCTCGATGGGTTCAAAAAACGTGACTTGCCACTGGTCAAACACTACAAAGCAGCAGTCAATATTTTTGGAGGACCAGTCAGCCGCAAGCGAGTCATCATAGCTCCACCAATGGAAACACCTCTTAAACACAAGCTGGGGATGTATATAAACAGAAAGGAGTTCCCATCTGCCCCCATTCTGAACTCCATTATGCAGCCTCCAAGACCTCCTTCCGGAATTGATGTTGAGGACCAGACTCAGTTTACGGTTAGTTTTATTTAGATTCAGCTATTTCCAAGTGAATTTGAAGTCATAGTTTTAAATATGTTGGCTTAGGTGATTTTGAAAAAAAGTGATAGCTAAAAACAACATAAATTTTATTTGCGTGCTATTGAAAATAATGATTTCAGATGAATAAACAAGTTCTTTTTTATGTGAATGATTAACAAAATTCAGTTGTTGAGTTTGCTACTCTTGAAATATATAACTAAGCATCCTGAGCGACCATTCCATCCAAAGTCCATCATAAGAATCAATATCGATGGCATAAATCGATTGTCATATCACATCCTGAAGTACATGGAGTTGAAACAGATACTCATGAGGTATCTGTCCTTTATATCCACTTCTTGCAGGATTCAGTGTTTTCAGATCAACTATGTATTTTCCAACATTTTTGCACAGCCAAAGTTTGTCTGAGCGCTGCCAGTATCTTTGTTGGAGTTATCTTTCGATAAATTAAGCGCTCAGTCCTCAGCTCATTTGTTCTTTATTAAAACACTGTTCAGTTTTATTACATGAACGGCTTACTGTTAATGTTATGCACACATTCTTTTAATTGAAATGAAGGAAATGTCAAAGGAAGAGACTGCCTACAAGAAATGGTTCAGCGAGCGGAAAGCTCTTCAAGAAAATCTCACCAAAATGGGGCTAAGTGAAGACCTCTTGAGGCGTAAAGCTGACAAGACAGAGCTGGAACTGCGTGTAGAGGCTCGCATGAAGGCAGCTCGCACACAGAAACCAGAGACACCCCCACCTCCAGAACCTGAACTCAAGGCAAGAGGTCCACTGGTGATACCAAATGTTAGGGTGAGTGTTTTTATTACAACAAGGAAATCATTTGTAATATTATAAGGATTTACTTGTGTTTTTGTGTTATTTTGTAATGGCTGAATTATTTATCTTGCTGATTTATTGTGTGATCACCTTGGATCAGTGACTAATCGTAAGCAAGCTGCCTCGACATGTCATAAAAAGGGTTTTGCTGTATGTGGAAACCAAGATATAAATACACAGATAGGCTTCTGTGGAGAATTTTCTGTATTTGACATGCAGAGAACACACCTCTCTGTCCTGGGTGAGATTGTTGGATATAGATAATAGGTTTTATTTATTTTTCACAATTTTTACTTACTTTTACTTCAGTGCCCCCTGATGTTGTTTGCTTAAATCACTTCTGGTTCCAGATCTGTGTAAGCACCATTTATGTTTAATTTGTATTTTTTTTTATGTATAAATGTAGGCACCAATGCCCGCCTCTCTTCAAGTTCTGGATCGATTTTTGGTGGAGCACAAGATGCGACTGATTGATCTCTTTACAAATGCAGACCGCAACAAGGACTGGCGCCTCACAAAACAAGAACTGAAGAAAGCAGTTGAAAAGGTGAATAACATTTTTATCATTTAAAAAGCTAATTACCCATTGTTAAGAAGTTTTTTTCTCATCTGTTCAGATATTTTCTATTTTGTCATAAACTGCTACTGACAAAACTTTTTTTGTTTTTAGATGAAATGTGGCATTAAGTGAGATGTCAAAATGCCAGATGCAGTGACATGAATTGCAGTTGTTCAGGTGTATCTCGGGCTAATGTCAGGGTTCAAAACTGAAGGTTGAAATTGCTGATGCATGAGCCTTCCGAGCCTCAACACATGAGAGGGAAGAGAAATATATAGCAGCCAGAATCAGTCTAGCCCATTGAGCTAATTGTTTTACAATATGTTTAAAAAAAATATTTGTTCTGCTTAAGATACATGTTTGTAAGGATTTTTGTTTATTTCTGGCTTTTTGAGTTGAAGTATAGGCTGAACAACACTAAAGTACGCTTTGTTTATCATTGCTGTTGAGATTGAACAGCTTACATTCTGACCTTGTTGTCATGGTTCATATCCAGTACCGTATTCCTTTGAGCCATGGCGATGTTGAGGACCTGATGGTTATGCTGGATCAGGATTTTGACGAATGTTTGGGCTATGCTGAGGTATCACGTGGTCTTGCAGCTTTGCGAGCAGAACGGCGAGCATCAAAACTCCATGGAGACAAGCTCCCAGAGGCTAGATCCTCCCCATCTAATGTTCTTGCAAGGATTTCTCGTAAGTTTTTTCTAAAATTTATTTTCTTGGTTTTCCCTATAAGCTGTGATGTCTTCTATGAGTGCTCACTCCAGGAGTTGATAAGTTATCAATGTGGGCTAAACATGAGATTCTTAATTAAACTTCACTTTTAAAAGAAATTGACATCATTGTTAATTATAACTGTTGTCCTTGCTGCAACTTTTTCATCTTCATACTCTGATTTAAAAGACAGACGGTGGATGGAGAGGGAAGAAAGAGAGAGAGATTGGAGACAGAAGTGGAGATGTGGGAGAGAAAGAAAGAAGGGGGAAGAGAGGGGAGCGAGGGGAGCAAGAGGAGGGCGAGGGGAAAGAGAGGAGAGAGAGAGAGAGATGGGGGAGATGGAGGACGAAAAACAGAGAGGGGAAAGGAGAGACAGGTGTGTAGATATGTAGAAGAGAGGATTGGTTGGTGAGAATGACATTGCAGAATGTACACTAGTAGTTTAATCCATTGAAAATTGATTGCTGCTTGGAAATGGTGTATGCAGATAAAAAGAATTTTGTTGTTTCTGTTCAATATAACATTTTATGCTCATTTGAAGTGAAAAAAATCTAATGGAACAAAAAGTTATTTGATAAGGAAAACATTTTTCTTTTTCTCATCAGTCAAGATGTCCTGTCGATAATGCAGTGCCTGTTTGACAGCAAATTGTTGTAAGCATGTGTAATTAGTACAATTTGTTTCCCTTGCTGCAGCAATAAGCGCTGCAAGGGACTCAAGTCAGAGCCATTATTCAGATATGGCAATGAAGGTTGCTGAAAGCCCTATGCCAGTCCGTCCAGGAACAAGAGGAAGTACCATTGCAGCAAAAGATAGCAGACAGGTACGGATCTGTGTAAACTACATTTTAGTTTTGACAGTTTTCAATCTTGTGAAAGCTTGTGCCATGTGACATGCTGAGTTGCAAAAGTCACACTAAAGCTTGGCTAACCGTGACCCATTAAGAAAGCAATTCGAGAATCTGCTGGCACTTTCTGTCTTGGCTTAGAAACTGGAAAAACGAGTTGGATCTGCCTGCGATGCAGCAAGTAATGCTGAGTCTGTCCCTCAAACACGGAGTAGCACCTCCACCTCAAACTCACTTGAAGTTCCACCAAGGGACGTGCGAGAGGAGCGCCGAGTAGCTGCGTCTGAGGAGGAAATGCTGGAGCTGAGGAAGCGAGAGAAATTTGTGCTAGAGAGAGCCAATGCAAGAAAATGGGTATGCGCATGCATTTTACAAGGCTTGCTTTACCTCCTCATTTCTTTTTTTTTTTAAATCCCTTTTACTGTAAAACCCAATCTCAAATAGAGAGAGAGAAAAAAAACATTTTTTACAAATGTAATGAATTTTAAAAGATAATATCAAGTAAGGAGAGTTTAAGCCATATTTTAATATCCTGAAACATTAGCTAACTTTGCGAAATTTGGACATTGCAAAAGTGATAAATAAATTTTAAATGAGACTTTGGGAATTGCCTAAATGGGGCTCAGCACTTTGCTTGGTCAGAAGTTCACGACTCACTTCATGATGTGCCTGCAGTGCACCCTGATTGGTTGGATATTGGCATCCCTTTCATGTGGAGGTGAAGAACTCAGAGCTACTTGGATACAAGTCATTTGTGTTTACACTCCCTAGGTCTCTTCTGCAGTTAAATGTAACAGCTAGTGAAGTTAACATCGAGAGAGCTGCACACTTTTTTTTTTATTTCAGGTATTTCAGTAGATTAAAACAATCACATGCTACAGATTCCATGAAGAATCATTCATGTCTTTGATTTATAAAACGTTTGTGTCCTTTGAAGCCTTTGCAAGACAGGAAGGGGAACCATGATGATGAACCAGGCGTCATTCGTATCGGACAGAAGGCAGTTGACGAGCACTGCATGAAGTCAACGCTTGGAGGTGAAGCTGGAGATTTGCTGAATGCTTTCCGGCAGAATTCCCTGAAAGAGTACTTCCAGGTCGTTCAGGTGTGCAGTGAAAATGGGCTTGTCCTTACTCCACAGCTGCTGGACAGAGGTAAGGCTTGATTGGTCAGTATAGGTTCTCTCACCCTCCCCATTCATTTTCAGAACTTGCATCCTCTGCAACTCTAGTAAGTTTATTTGCTTTTTCTGAAGGGGCTCGATAGTCAAACAGTTGTAAGTTTTCATTGTTACAAGATGCAGACATTTTATGTAGCATATTGAAACAACTGTGTTAAGGGCAATGCTTGTAAGTTGATTCTGGAGCTGGAGGAATGTTTAAGCTGCTTTTTCATCTCTCCTGCCCCCAGTACTACTTTATCCCCCAGAGTTGCCACATTCAGAACTAATGAAACATCTAAGGATTCCTGGGGGAGGAGTGGCAGATCTCAGTGTGAACTTCGCCAAGTCTCCGCTGCAGCAAAAGATGGACCAGGAGAGCCAGAGAAAGGAGAAAACAATGCGCTCAAAGGGCGGGGTGCATTCCACTGGTGGTGGCCGTGGTCATGCACAGGGTTTCAAACTGACCAAGGCTGCTTTAGCAGAAAATGGGAGCACAGGATTTGCAGCAGGGGCTCACAAATCTACACAGGGGATGACTTTTGAAGAGTATGATAATTATACCAAGTAAGTGACTTTTCAGAATGCTGACATCAGTGAGTTTAAGAAAAGGGAGCACGATTAGACCCGTGGGATACTTACCTGCACAGAATAATACAGCTGAAATTAACTGGATGCATTTTCTTCACTGAGCTCAGCACATATTCACACTGTTAAAGGTTTAAATCTATCCATTTTCTCTCCAAATACTGGCTTAGTGCTTTACAAGATAAAAAAAATTAGAATTCAGCATGAGAACACCCTTCGAATTCAAAGAGCTTTCAAATGTGGAAGTTCTCACGAGTGGAAGGAAAGAGGTCAACAATTATAATGTTATTAGAGTACATGAATATGTTTATGCTACAATGATACATGTATACTAGTATATACGACAGTACCAATGGGATAGCTGGGAGCATAGATGTAATTATATGTGCAGCCATACTTTAATTAAATAATGGCTTTTAACTTATTTGTATGCCCTAGAGCCAACACCCCTGTTTGAACTCTTGCATTTTAGGAACAGTAGGAAGTTCTGTGTTTAAATACTGAGAGTTAAAATATCGGAATAACTATATCCACCTAGTTGGGAAATAAGTGTACATGTAATGTGACCAGCTATAAACTCTGTGAATTAGTGACTAGTACTGTTCTTGTGCAGGCATCTTCCAGCTCGCTATAAGGAGTTGACGGAAGCAGGGAGAGTTGGGAACAAAGTGAGGTACGCCAGAGGGGCTGGAGGTGAGGAAGCAAAGAGAAGAACCAAGACAGATGATCATGGAGAGGCCAGTGGTGGCTCTAGAACTCGTTATCGTAAGAAATCGCCCAGGTCTTCCCAAGACTGGTCAGTCTTCTGGCCTGGATACATGCTGGACAAACTTGTTTTGTGCATCCCTCTGCTAGACAAGGGCCACTCACCATGGTCTAGAGGAAGTTCAACTCACTTTCACTACACTGGACAACCAAAGCCTGCTTACCCTGCAAAGTACTATGTGTGATGAATGATTTGGAGATTTTCAGACCAGCAAGACTTTTCATGGACAAACTACATTGATAGTGATAATGATAGCTTTTTAAAAACAGCTCATGTTTGTAACTGGCACCATGCAGGGCCGTCAAATGAGGTGGGGTGGGGGTACAGAGTTCCTTGGCCTCAAGGCTTCAGGGACCCCCCCCCCCCGAGTTGTCTCTTTATGTAGACCCCTAGTCATGAGATTTTCATGGGGCCCTCTGAAGGCTCTCCACAGCCCTGACTGGCCCTATACCCACACTGAAGGCTCTCCACAGCCCTGACTGGCCCTATACCCACACTGAAGGCTCTCCACAGCCCTGACTGGCCCTATA
>SMGT01014780.1:33093-126828 GCA_004794575.1 Lanistes nyassanus | reverse complement strand
CAGTGCTACTTCGCTAACGGACATGCGCGATGGAAGTTAAACTCGCAGCGGGATAAGCCACGCATCCTTCTCTATATATATCTCTGGTCTCGAGGCTTGCAGCCCCTTGCTCATGTCTTACCGTTTGTTGCACCGCTTCTGGAGCAAAAAGGTGCAGGGTTCAGCCCAGAATATCTGATGGAGGCGGTACACAAGAGGCGTAAAGTAGCCGTTCTAAATGAATACAAATTTGTACCGCACAAATAAGCATTAATTAAGAACGGCCAGTTTACGCCTAGTTGTACGTACTTCACGACACTCAGAGCAGTGAACGAGAACAATCGTGTAGGCTTCTCTATAGTTCTAATTCGGTCTCGTGACTTGACCCGGATGGCCTCATCAAATCTGCCTAGCTTCATCAGAAATTGTTCCTTCTATGAGGCGTATCTTAATCATTTGAGGAACAAACATTGGCGATGTCAGTCTTGCGTTCATTATCGGCTGCATTCATCAAGAGCGCTATTAGCTCTTTTTTTTAATGAACAAGTTAACGGCTTTTGTTTCCTGCGCACTTTGCCTTCACATAGCTATTTGCTGACAGCAGAGTGTGACAACTTCTCGACGTGTTTTCAAAACCTTTGCGTTCTTCGCCGAAACTTGGACTTGATGAACAAGAATCCAAGACAGCTGTCTATTTGCTGGAAATCAGCACTGAGAGGCTAAACACAGCATGAGATCGTAAAGGTTCTCAAAACCACAAGGGGCATGATTTTGATTTTGGAACTGAAATTCGGCGATCTGGCCAGTCCTATACATCCTAAATTTACGTACTCTAAAGCGACTGCGCGCGTGCACGATGGGGAACCAAGCAGGACTGAGATAGCTGAGTTTGTCGTTAAAAGTACCGTCTGATTAAGATAAAATCATTATGGCAGACCGTCCCGCTTTTGTTGTGCTGCTGAAAAAGAGCGGGAGACTCCTCGCTGATCTACGCACTGAAACGAACATTCCTCCAGGTAAACAGGGCGTTACTGCTATCAGTGCCGACTGCCGGGAGGCCCATTGACGTCAGGAACTCGGGATAAAGCTGGTGGGAATTATGGGTCAAATGACAGGTTTTTGGGTCACCAACAGCTTGGTGGAGCTGACTCGTGCTTACTGAGCGCTTCTGAAAAGTATCTTGATCACGGGGAAACTTTCAAAAAGCGTGAGATGGCAGAGGTAAAGAAGACATATAAATCTCTTTCAGTTTGCATGGAGGGAGTTGCTTTTTAGCTGGGACAGTTCAGTGATATATACTAAACATCTGACACTAATGCAAAATACTTTCACAGTACAGCTATATATACACAAGGTAGACAAGACAGTAGCAGCAATTAAGAGAGTAAAAAGGCTACATAAATAGTGCTACAATCAGCGATAAATTTGATTGTGCTATGGGTGCCATCTATAATTTTCTAGTCCAAAAGCGAACACATCAAAAACGTACCTGACGAAGGAAAACGTGTATAGGCAAAGGACAGGAACGAAAAAACATTGGTTATGGACAAAGTCTTTGGTTGTTGGGAAGGCATTCTTGCGGTTGGGTTAGAGGGAAAAAGCTTCGATCCATCTTCGGTCGACTTCATGCTATGGAGTCTTTCGTAATTAGGTACGCGAAACACATACGCTGCAAATCTGGAGGTGTTAGAACTTCCGCTCCAGGCACTTCGCTATGGCCGAAGCAACAGCGTTGCAAAATTGCTCCCGAAATCTGCAGTGTGTATCACATATTTCTTTTGGAGATGTTGAAGCGTACAGCGGAGGCTCTGGGAAAAAAGAACGTGATCGTGGATACAAATATTTCGCAGAGAAATAAATTTTTAACCTGCGTGATAAGTCGACGAATGTCTCGTTCATTGATAGATCTGTATAACAGTGCAGAAACATTAACGATAGCAAAGTTGTTTTGCATAAAAGGACACTGTTAAAATTGTTTTTTGACCATCATAAAAATGTATATATAACAGACTGAGAAGTTATTACACGGAAAAAACGAGGCGGTGAATTTGGCAGGGAAGAATTTTGATTTAGATGTACCTGAAGTAGGGGACTACACAACGTACTTACGTCTTAAGTGCTTTGCTCATTTCGAAAATTGAAATTTTAAATATTTGACTCGTAGCGACTCCCAGCGCCTGTGCGCATTCTGCGCGTGCATGATTGTACTTATGTGGGCGTATGTGGACTGGGGATGTGTGCGTTTCTGCTGGTGTACTTGCGAGTTGGCGGGGGGGGGGGGGCTGTGCTCCTTATTCATGTACTGACCGTCGCATTATGCGAATGCGTGCGAGCAAACTTGGTAATTTGGTTTGGGGCATTACAAAATAAATTATTATTTTCCTAATTCTATTGTGTCTCGTATCCTGCTCAATCAGCGTATAGCTACTCATATTTTTTTTCAGACATCATGCAGTATTTGACACTCGCTTCTACAGTCGCACCAAATCCTTACAACAATGGTTGTCGAGCAACAGCTCATTAAAAAAACAAATTGCAGGCAGGACAAAGAAATAGATGTCTATTTTTATTTTGCTTTCTACTTCATAATATTGTATAAATCTTGGCAATTACTAGTTAGTGCTTTAGACTGCAGACTGGTAGATGTGTGCCATTATTATTGTTCACCACTAAATAGTTAGCAACTTAGATGAGGGAAAGGCAATAAACTAGAAAATTGTAGCAGATCATAATTATTTTGTTTTCCTTGAATTTGCTGAGAAATTGCACTGTTATTTTTTTTCTTCTTCTCATACAAAAATGTTAAAACAGCTTAGCGGCACCATGTTTTAGAAGCATTTACGATGTCAATAATCTATGTGCATAAATACGTACATGTTTATGTAAGACATACAAGGTGGAGCTCGCTTCACATGCTTGCTTGCACTCGTTATAAGCTTAATTGGATGGCTAAAAATGTCTTTGGTAGAGACCAGTAAATATGCAGGGAATCATGTGCCATTTTAACGAGAACAGTGTCAAGCAAACTTATTCATACTGGTTTTAAGAGTGAACTGGACCCAAAGATGGGCTGGTGTTGTTCTTGGAAAAGAACCGCATGAAGAGTTCGGGATAAGACTTTTGTTGATCATCTGATTGTTAGGTTTCGCTTTGGGCGGGGAGGGGGATGCTGACGTAATTCAGCTAAGTAAGTACATGGCTCTCAAGATCTCAATGACGTCATAACAATTTTTGTCCAATCACATCTCGTCGTGCGTCATTTCGGTAATTAAGAGAAACCGAGAAAGAACTCTGCCCCCCCCCCCCTTAATATTTAGAGGACCTGTGAGGCCTTTTTGGTCGTGAAATAAAATAGAAATCGTCCTCAATAGATTATGGTCATAAATATAAATGATCATTAATGGAAAAGCTGGAGATAGAAGGAGCGAGAGAGAAAGAGAGAGATATGAAGTAATCATCAATACATGTATCGGCAATAAAACACAATACAATCAAATCAAATAATCAGGGATTAAGAATGACTGCATTATTAATATGAGTTTTTTTTTTACTTTCTATTTATTTTTATTCGTTTGTTTATTTATGCTGTATATTGTGCAGATGGAATGGTTATGCCCCAAAATCTCAGCTGTTTTACAATTTTCATAGCTACCTGATTACTCGCTGTGCTTGAGAGAAGGAGGAGAACAAAGAAGGAAGGAAAAAATGGACCCCTCCCCCCATCAATCATTGAATTAAGTTATTGTACGGAATCCAGTTGTTAGAAAAGTTGGTTATATCTCCTCGTCATGACTGTTGCACGTGGGATTCCGGAGTATATATATATATATGACTGTTCTCCCTTGAGCTAGTCGCTTGAATTCGGCTTTAAAACCTATATACATGCATATGGTTCTTTAGAATGACACTAAAATTGAATGCAAAAGTACTTTCACCCAAACAATAAAAATTTATATAAAAAACAAAACTGTTTTTATGAATGTCGCTCATAATGCAAGCAGGCTGTTCAGTGAATACCATGAGAAACTACGTGACGCCCATTACCCGAAGCTCTGCAGTCGTGTGTGACTGTATCCTGCCGGCAGACGATAAACAAGGTGTCTGTTGCTCTAGCATCGGGTTTCATTGTAACAACAAACAAAAGAGAAAAAAAGACTACACTAGACTCCGACGAAAGATCGAGCTCAATGCAATATCTTTTCACAGCAAGCTGATGTACAGGCTGGCAGGGGCTCTTTTAAGCAAAAGGAGAGCTTGTGAAAGGAGACAGAAAGAGCTTGGGAAAGGGGACGGAAAGAGACCGGGGAAATAACTTTGATAGGACGTTTTGGATGCTCTCCCCTTAAGACCTCGAACTGTTCTTCCAGACATTGTTTGCAAACGTTTATCTGCACACTAGTCATGCAGTTCTATCTCGCATCACTTCCTCGCGCACGTATACATCCAGAGAAATGTGGGTACAGTATTTTTTATAATGCAGGAAAGTTTTAGAATCATTTTTTCACTTGAAAATCAAAATCAACCGTATGAAAGGACTGGCAGACACTATTCATTCAAAGCAGAATCATTCACTTGAAATAGTCGTGAAGGGCTGCGTTTGAGTTCAGCGTAGTGTCGACCACGTTGTGGGTCACTTTGTTGAAAGCCCCACCAGAAAACCACGTGCTGCGATAGAAAGAATATTCTCTATATATAACTTCACATAAAGAAGGCCTGTCGTGTCTGTCCTGCTTTCGTCTCCCTACCTGAGCAATATGCGAGACTGGCTGGGGATAGCGAGGCAGGGTGGGTGGGTGGGGGGCTAGAGGTAAGGGGCTGGCGACACCTGCCGCTCGGCGGCAGCTGCCCTTCCACACCTAGTGCGGTTGGAAACACTGTCGCTATGGGGGGGGGAGCGGGTGGAGGGGGGACTCTGCTCCACCTTCAGGTGCGAGAATGGTAATGCTTCTTCTCAGGACCGTATAGAGAAACTGCGAATTAAGCCTGATTCGATCGCACTCTGAGGGGACCCTCTATATAAAAAAGAAATCCCTATAAATATGATCAATCCCTTTGCTTATGAAAATGTCTATTAACTTTATTGTACCTATCATAACCATATTATGTGTCGACGACAATAATCTATTGACCATAGTGAGCTTGACAGTAAGCGACATGAGCAGAAAACCAGCTGCAATGTGTTTTAACGAAGGAACGTAAAGTGACAGATTTTGAAATCATATAGACTAAAGAACTGAAAAGAAACGAACTATCCACGGTAATTTTAAGTGACTTTGAAACATTATGTTTTACAGCATATATTCTAGACTAGGTGAAGAGAGGAACTTCTCGCCTGCTAATGGGAGTACGCGTCATACTAGTTTTATTAGCTTACCTAAAATTGGCAATAATTATATGTATATTATACACGCTGTAGTGTACTACATCAAAGAACCATTCGCTAAGACAGAACTGAAACTGAAGGATGGTTTCCCACTCTCCTTTTCAACGATTTAAAGGGGATATACTTCATTGCTTACGTTTCTTGAAGCAGCAGGCAACCATCAAAATCTACTGACTTTACAGACCTAGGGATTCCTTTTTTTATATCTCAATTAGTTTCTTATGTCTTGGTGCCGATTCGACGTCTAAAACATAAACAGCTTCTACGGCAAAATTACTCTGCTCTCTGGTCTGTCCGCGCTGGCTGTCACATTCTGATGGTCGATCTATTTCTCTGGTCTGTCCGCGCTGGCTGTCACATTCTGATGGTCGATCTATTTCTCTGGGCTTTCCGCGCTGACTAGCAGTCACGTTCTGCCGGTTGACCTATTTCTCTCGTCCATCCACGCTGCCTGGCAGTCACGCCCTTTCTTGTTTTTCTTCATGTTCACTTCCGTGTATCGGACCTTCAGATTACTCAGGATTAGTTATTTCTCAAAACTTCTTAATAACCTAATCACTTATCTTCCTTTTCACATTTCCATTCAAATGTTTCCTACTAACATCACGACCTACCGCGGTGTAAGTTATTTTAATTTTTAATTTTGATAAAATAGTTGAAACAAAAATCACTAAAAGAAGAAATCCATGTTCTCCTTTGGAAACCAGTTGATATACATGAACGCATTTAGCTTCGAGAGATTCTGTGTAATTTACCTTGCACATTGCAACACATTACACCACGGGTGGCCAAACTTTTTTTGCAATAGCGGGCTACTTCACAGCTAACTTATAAATCTGCGGGACGCATGTGAGAGAGTGTGTGTGTGTCGGTGCGCGCAAGCGTTTTTTTTTTTACCTGGTGCTGGAAGGGCATAATTTACATTGGGTGTTTGTGCTGTTTAAAAATGAATACCTAAGATACCATGAGGAATCCTGCACTAACGGCGACACTCACTTTTCAACAAAGGGCGACTTGTACTTTGTCAGTTTTGAATCTTTAAGACTTGCAGTAGCAAAGCTTGGTCCCCGTCCCCTGTAAATATGTAGCCTAATATTTCAGAGCTCTGATCTATTTCATTTCCATTTTTGACTTTAATTCTGACAATTTTAATTTTTTAAAAAGTTAGACTGAACTAGGAAAAATATTACATTTCTAGAGACTTTTCGAGGGGCACACTGGAAGGTTGGCCACCCCTGCATTATACACTATAATCCCAACAGTATATATCTGATGTGAAGTTGTGCGTGCGGTTTGTCTGATAGTCTCCAAATGATAACCCGTGACTTCGTTGTTAATATCGTTTCTGCAATGCAGGTAATACACTGTAGCAGTAATTAGAGGACTCAAGATACTGACTGTTTCGAAGTGTGCATGTGTGTATAGTTGACTGCACCTGCCCGTGGGCTGATGTGCAGGATTAATTTCTCTACGCTAAAGTAATTTGTATAATTTTAGAATAATCAGTGACTGCTAAATAGCCATATAAGAAAGGACTATGTTTTTAAACACATTACTAACGCAGAGTCACTTTTGAGTCACAGTCTGAAGGAAAACCCTAACGCTTAATCACACAGAAGCAACAAAAGTCACAAATTACATCCACCAGGAGACACATTATCCGCACGTAAACATAGTTAACTCCTCTTACACCATGATGATTGCAGACTAAACTGTCACCGCTACATGTATCACCAGGGATATATCAGGGTGTTTGTAAACGGTTCCAGTATCCTCACAAATGTATCAGCCTAGTTTGCGGCACTTTGCGTCTGTGGGTACCCCCACCCAATCCTAATTACTAGAAGAGGGTGGGGGTGGGTGGGAAAAGGGTAGACAGAATAAAGATAGACCTAGAGGAAAAAACCCAAAGAATTACACCTTTTAAAAAATGTAGGTATTTAAAAAATTTTAATTCTACATGTACAGTATTATGTAAATTTATATCGTTTTCCTTTCTTTTAATAGTTTGTTGTCGGTTTGTTATTAACTTAATCTTTTTTAGCTCTGATTTTTTTCAGCGAGTTGCTTAGGTAACTGACAGTTCCCCTCTACCAGTTAGTTATGGCATCAGTCATACCAGATAGGGTGCACATGTTCAGATCAAATACTAAGCGCATTGAGACGTGCCAATTTAGCGAAAAGTCCAATTCCCTCTCGGCGAATGTTTACACAGTATTTAAACTATAGTTCCCCACATATATATATATATTAAGAAATGGCTTTGCGAGCGTTCTCCTCAATCATCAATCAATATATCTCATTCCCACCAGTCGTCAACTGAAAGTATTCACACTATAATATATTTTAAAGCTGTAAAGCCTATGAATAATACTGCCTAGTACCTTGAGTTCTTAGCGTTTTACTTTTTGGGCTCACTAACGAAGCCCGAGCAGTTACACGTACATTACCTGCATATTGCCGAATCACACGTGCGATTTGAGGTGGACACGGTATCATAGGATCGGTCAGAAATGCAGTGGGCTGAACTGGAAACGGTTCGTGTTGTCATAGTCTTAAGTCTTTCTGTCCTAGGCGTGTAACCCAACTGAACTAGACAACCGCTCGCGTCTTATTTTCCCAAATACAATGAGAGTATTTTTTTTAGGTAGTTAGATAACATTTAGGACTTACTATAATAATTCAGTGCACTTAGGCAACATGCCCGGTGAAATTATGTAAAAAGCGTTTACCAAGGTCATTTTTAAAACTTTGACGGTAAAAACCGTCCCTCCCGGCGTCTCAGAATTCAGGTCTATTAAATTGTTAGCTCGTATTTTTAAAGAAGAGCCACAGAAACCATGCATGCGAAAATGTTAGGTGTGAACTGTGATGTAAAGGAGGTAAGACAGCGAACCAAAGCGGACATGTCTAGAATTTATCGCGTGTGTCTAGAGCTTGTACATTGTTTAATGCTCTGCAAAAGTGAGTTACGATGAATGGGTCATACGGTCCTTCCGATGTGGGCAAAGGATAATTACTCAGGACTTTGCTGACTTTTAGCCGTCCTGAATGGGAGCTTTTAAGTCTACTTGAGAAAGATGCCATATATAATTTTCTTAGCGATGCGTGTTTGATAAAGGAATGTGGAAGAAGATAAGGATGAAAAAAAGGTTTGTCCACGTTTTGTGACAGGCGTTTATCACTGCGCCAACGGATCGGCAGGCAGGTTAGGGAAGAAAGAGAGAGAGAGACAAAGAGAGAGAGAGACAAGCAAGACAAGCAAGGCAGGCAGGGACACAGACAGACAGACAGGCAGGCAGGCAGGCAGGCAAGCAAAGCAGGCAGGCAGGGACAGAGACAGACAGGCAGGCAGGCAGACAGACAAGCAAAGCAGGCAGGCAGGCAACCAGACAGAGAGAGAGAGAGAGAGAACAACTGCACCGCACCTCCTTGAGTATAAATAACAATCGCCCTTCTTGTTTTATTTTTGCTGGTGTTCTCTACCTTATTTCGGTGTCGCTTTCAAGTACATAAAAACTAAAAACGTGGAGGCGAGACCTCTTGCGTTGTGCTGCGGGGGGTGGGGGTGGGTTGGTGGGTTTGGTGTGGATGCGTTAAACAAGTGACAGAATGGGGGCATCGTGCGTACTGCACAGCCCAGAGTTCCTATACAATACAAAGGCTTAATTCAGTGTAAGAAAAGACCACGTCACCTGACAATCAGTTTGTACAGTTAGCAAAGTGCATGATACTTATCCGAAGTAATCTTTGTCCGGAGTACAAAAATTTAATCGAAGCAGTGTTCAATGCTTAAAGCTAGAAGTCAATAAATCGGTGGCGTAACATTCATACAACATAATTTAAAATACTTAAGATTTAAATTAATTCGTATAATTTTTAAAGCAGGCAGGACCTACAGCTCGCTTCCCCGCACTCTTTCTCAATATATATATATACACGATTTTTGAGGTGTAAGTAGCAGTAGCTGATGCTGCAAGTAGGGGAGATGACATCACTTTGTTCATGGAAGCCGTTTTAAGTGGATGCCCTATATCCCTTGTTAAAGCGTCACCCTGGCAAAACTCGCTCTAACGCCGTACTTTCCAGTTTTGGGGAAAAAAAAAACTAAGGCCTCCGGCGAAGGCTTTCGGTACAAGCAAACGCGGCTGATACTTTCCTGACCTGACAGGAGCTAAAAAAGGCGGTGGCTAAGCAGTTATGTCCTTTTGGGTTAATGTGATTGGCTCGTGGTTGGTTTCATGGTACGTTGACTTTTGCTGTACTGTTGAGCTGTACAGTAGTCACAGCTGCAAGAAAAAAAGCCTTCGTAGTTGTTGTGTATGGGTGTTTATCGCGGAAAGATAGTCAATGGAAGAAGGGTTTCATTATATTGCTTTCCAGCAAACAAACAGGAGACAATGCGATATGGATAAAAAATAGAGCTTGTCATGAACCATGGCTTTCAGATAACAAAGTAGGCCTACAGCCGCCTGTGTCGTCACTATTTCGTCGGAAAAGAAGGACCCAAAAGACAGTTCGTCAACCTTTGCCGTCGTTGTTTTAAAACAATGAGTATACAAATTTTGCCGTAGGTTTGTTTCTTGAAAATAATTAACTTCAATGTTAAAAATGACTTAAAATTACTTTGTTGATCTAGCTACACGTTACGCATTGTGTCAGATGTAGTAGTAATGAAGAAGACTAATGTTTGAATATTTATTCGTTCATGATGAAAAATTAACACCAGAGAACTTGTATTCCTTAAATACTTTAGTGTCATAAAGCCATTAAAAAAATATGAATTATACATTTACAAAATCTTCTTGGTAGCGTCGAACATTTACAGGACAAATGGCGCGGACTTCTTTATAAATTACCTGTTAATTTCTCTTTGGTTGTGAGCGACAACATTTTGAAACAATTAAATCAATCTACAAATGACACTTTAATGTTTCATTCCAAGCGGCAGACATGTGTTACTTTTTAACAATTAAATCTACAATGTGGGTATGATTTATTTTACATATTCTTGACATTTATGATGAGTCATATGTAAAGCTGACCTTCTCAGTGGTTACGGTTCTGTTTTTTAACACCAGCTTCTTTCTTTCCATAGGTCTTTGCTGCACAGAGTCAACCTGGTATTGCCAGATACTGCCTGGAACGACATGCTGGCTGTAGTAGCAATGCAAGTATGTTTCACAATATCTCTCCTATTGATAACCATGCATGGGATAATTAAAAGTCAGAAAATCAAATTATTTGTGGAACAAATTGAAGAAGTGGTACAATAATTGTTTTTGGGTAACGTTACTTATAACAGCAATTTTGTATTGACGCATGTCCTAAATATACTGTCTAGAAGATCGTGGGGTGGGTGTGGGAAACATGCGGGATGCAGCTTAGGACAATCTGCCCTCCTGATCTGTCTTGTGCTATGCGGATCGAGTTAGGATGCCAGGTGGTGTCCCTTCCTTGATGGCAGCCTTTCTCTTGCCCTCCTCTCCTCCCACCTCCCAGTGTGCCTTGCAAAATGACCTTAGCAAGTGCATTACGACGTGTTGTGTGGCTAAACCACACCATCTTATACCATTTTCCCCAACAGCACGCCTGTAAAGCATGTAGAAAAATCGGTTTTCTGATTGTAAAGGGGAAATGACGCTTATAGAAAAAGGCACACGAGAACAGTACAGTCTTAGAACACGTAAATACCTGCGTATTTGTACTTATGTTTATCTACCACAAGTCTGCTGCACAGGCCTTGCCTTGGTTACTCAGCAGTCTTGACATGCTAACAAAGGCATCCCCGCAAGTACGTCAGACAGCATCAGGTCACGTGACTTGACTCTTGGTGTTCTGTGGCTGACTACAAGAAAACCGATGTGCAACAAACTTTTCAATTCGTTGAAAACAGAGTGGGCAAATTTCCCTGGTCCACGGAAGATTGCACGACCTTCGCGTTTTTCACTTGTCCTTGCACGTGGCTGGCAAGAAAGCTCTGTATTCCCGTAAATCGAAATTGGAAGTGTAATCCAGTTCGCCAAAATGCTTTGCAACAACTTTTCTGCGTTGACGGCCGCGTTAGAGATAAAATCAATCAAGATTACTAAGTTTCGCGAAACATGCGAAGCGAGCACACATCCCGGCCATTATTCATCAGCCTCCCACACTCACCATAATCTTTCTCCCCCGGCATCCGCACTCACATCGTCCAATCTCACTTGTACAACGCAAGATCAGAGTCGGATTCTATCAACACTGGATCTACCAGATTACTTCCTCCAGTCTCAAGTTTTGACTTTATTTCAGAGATTCTTTTATTCACTTAGTTTCCCGAGTCCAGGAAGTTCAGCATGCGAATAGGCACTGTTTTTCCCCCAAGAGTTGTCATATCCCGCACAACCAGTCAACTATACGAGAATACGTTCAGTGAACTTTTTTCTACCCCTTCCGTGGTCCGTACCATAGACTTACTTACATTATTAATTACACAGCCTGCGGCAGACTATGACAGTCTAGTGACAAGAAGAATGCAACGACGTGCTATATCAGTTGCCGAGTATATGCGTGTCACCGTGAAAATGATAAAGGGACAATCTTTGTCAGTGACATACTGTAGTACCAAGAAGAAACATTTATATATGTCAGCCAGTGTTTAAGTACATTGCCCTAGTACATGGGACATATTTTTTGCCTCAAAGGGGTAAGCATGGGGAAGGTCTGGACTGAGATAAAGCAAATCCGAGGACAGGCACCCCGTCCCATCCCATACACGAGAGCGCGAACACACAAACACACATGCACGCACGCACCCCCACACTTGTACGGAAAATAAAAACGAGTCTTTTCGTAGTTCAAAAGAATATTCGTCGAGCGAAGCGCAGTGTCGGTGAAAGACTGAAGTAGGAGTGAGTATAGACAACCTCCGAATGTTTTTTTTTCCTTTAAAGGGAGAAAAATCATTCCTAAGCGCAGGTTCAGATTGTGACTCTAAAAAAGCCTTTTTCAATCAATCTCACATATTAAAAGTTTACTTGTCAAAGCTTGCATGAGTCTTTACATTGATAACCCTTCAAGGTACAATACTCCAACCCCAGCTAGGTCGAAAACTCAGGCTGGCTTTCAACAACTAGGAATTGAGAAGAAGAAGAAAAAAAAGCCAAGACCTTTAGCTGAATATACGTGGCTGCGGGTCAATGATGAAAAGAGCGGAAATACGCCCTTAGCTTACACGACTCTGACACCATCACAAAACCTGTTTGTCCTGTTAAAACCGTCATAAAAAATGATTGGGGAGGCGAGAGGGTTATCCATCAATTTTCTATGCATATTATTAACGCCACTTCATGGGTTAGGTGTTGGGGGTGCGTGGGCTTTTGGAGTGCATATAGTGGTATTTGTTGCTTAACGTCCAGTCGCAAACTAGGTGCATATGAGGACTGTGTTGCTTAGACAAAGTTTACGTGCTGCCACACTGGGACTGCTGGCGCAGCACGGGCCTCAGTCCCACCCAGTCACATTATACCGACAGTCAGACCTAGTACTGTTCCCTGTAGTGCCAGGCGTCTGGCAGGGCAGCAACTAGATTGCCAATTTTGTGTGACTCGGCCGGGATGTGAACCACCGAGCTCCCGCCTTAACCACTAGACCACCGAGGCGGTCGTGCCTGTTTTTGTGTGCGTGCGTGTGTTCGTACTACGGAGGCTGAACATCCAACTCTGAAAATCATGTTGATACGAATGACGTTATTACAAGTCCAGCTCGGTTTCTTGTATGAAGCGTGCTTCAAAAGGCGTGTTATTTAGAAAACAGACTGATTTGGAATCGTTACCAAAACAGGATCTCAGAACATCTTGTTAAAACTGCATTCCGAAATTTTAAAAACGGTACTGAAGCTATTGAGAAATACGAATTCTAAAGGCAGCAGCCTCTCTCAACCTTTAAGCTATTTATACATTGTCCTCTTCTTTTTCCTTCTCAGCGTCTTCGATAACCATCGTCATCATTATCGTGGTTGTCGTGATCATGACCGATAAAAAAGTTATTTCACAGTTTGTTCTTCGTTTCTACAACCCATCTGTCTTTCACAGCCCTATCCCTACAATATTTTTTTTTCAATTCAGCGATTTCTGATTTGGGAATGTTTCTGAAGAGCAAGTCCTTCGTTCTCCAGCTGTTACTTTTAAAATTTAGTTGGTGGCTTATTAAAAAAAGTATTGTTTTTCACAATTTTTCTATTCATGCCAGACACGCAGACTACTTTCTACAGTTTATCTCTGCTGGCGGAATCTTTAATGTGTTACAAAAAACAAAGATGTACCAAGGCTTTCTATGCATCAGTTGTTTTTGTATCACGATCAGAGGTGATGATCAGAGAGGATATATGGTCAGCGGTGAAGCTTTATATTGTCAGAGGTGTAAATATATATGGTCAGCAGTGCCACAGTTATTTTTGAGCCCTGCCTGCTCTTCGCTCACTATGCTGTTGTCTTCAATCCAGTCAGATACGAGTTTATTTTAAACTATATGATTTTCTTCTGATGTCAACCAACGATATTCCCCAAAGTTATCTGGGCTAGATTTGTCTTTACTGTGCAATGGGTGCAAGAAATATGTAGTCCATTTGTCTGGGAACAAGTGACTACAAGTGTTTTTTTTTTTAAAGAAATGGTAAAATCATTTCACAAACATTTTAAAAGAATAAAATTCACCAATTAGACCATCTGCTGCAGGGGCCCTTTGCTTTTTTAAAAACACGTATGGCTATTGCGAAAGTAACTGGAGCATTCTCTATGGTTTACATTCTCTGTGTGGAACATGGGGCCACTGCGCTAGGGATATCACTTCTATGCAAAAATGCAGAGTGGTAATGCATTCACACCCTGGCCTGACTGTTATCCTCTTGTTGAGCCTCTTTTTCGAACAGAACGTAATGAAGCGCCCACAATACAACTCGCGCGCGCACACGCACACACAGACACATGCACATACACACTTAAACATAACATACACGCGAACCACCCCCAAATGGAGCCAACAGGACAGAATGAAAAGACATGTTTAGGAGAATAGAAAAGGCGAGTTTTCAAATAACTTTAAAAAAAGAGTGTAGGTAGCTGGCAAAGGAATAGAGGCAGACTGTTCCAGGTCAGTGGGCCGAAGGCGTAAACAGACTGCAGAACAAAAGTGCTGAGCCTGGTGTTAGGAATAGAAAGGTAAAGGGGGACTAGAAGGTTGAACACAGCGAGGTGGTGTGCACTTTTTTTTTCGTAGACAAACATTTTCAGTTACTCTCAGTTCCAATGGCTAAGGCCGTTGTTTTCATTATGCGGGATTTCCAACGGCTCAGCCGCATGCATTATAAAGACTTCTAGTCTCAACGAAGAATTTCCTTCTGTCAAGCTTCTCCTCTCCAAGATTTTAGTAAAAGTATATGTCGGTAAAGATTAGTCGCTCCAGTTAAAAACATGAAATTATATTTTGTCGCAAGTGGCTTGACTAGTTTCTTGTGAACGCTTTCATCCGACTTGGTTCAGCCGTGCAAATCCCTGGGCAAAAGGCTGCCTTGCTGTGTCGTGTTGTAGCCATCTGCATTCAAAACGGGATGGCATTGAAACCGAGGTAAATATACTCTAAAAAGGAATACCGCTGAGATGTGAGTGCATAACATTAAAATGTATGTATAGTTTTTCCAAAAAAAAAAAATTTATTTTAAGCGCTCCTCCCAGTCGGGTCCCCTAAACCCATGATTTATTTTCCGTAGAAATCTAAGAGACACGGAACTCACGTTCATCTTATTATTCTCTGAGTGTAATTGATGACTCCCTGCTGTGTAAGTATATATCTCACAGAACTCCTCCTTCTCCTTTTTCAATGCAATGCGATGCGATGGTGCGATGGAACAGCCCACCGGCAAAACATCGGGATTGATAGACAGGTAAATAAAATTACAGACGGACCGCGCAAATATTGGGTCCTTATAAAAGTAGCGCCGCACAGAAAACTACTGTTCATGGGTAGGTTGCATGGGCGTCTGCATCTCTTGTCCGCACTTAAGTGTTGTACGTCAAATACACAAGATGAATCCCCGAGATTCATAAGATACACAAAACGAATCCCCTTAAATGCCCCCCCCCCACCCACACACACCACAACAACCATAACGTCATCATCAACAGCAGCATTAATACCTTCATGAACTTTTTCGTATTATTATGCCCCTCCATCCCCAGGGACCGTGCGTAGCATAGCGGTAACGAGTGCTTGGTACTATACAGAGGGTTCTGATAGGGATCTGGTATCCGCCATTTGGCACCTGTCTACAGACCGTCGGGAGCTTCCTCCCCCTACCTCGTTCCCCAACACCGTTCACAACCCTCTCCCCTCCTTTCTCCGTAATGACGTAACCTTCTTTGACCTGACATTAAATAATAAACACCCAACGTCAGCCTCCCAGCGTGATACTCCTTCTTGAAGTCTTATTACTCACTACCCAACTTCTTTAATGCCCACCCCCCCTCTCTCTCTCGATTGTCAATGACTTGTACGATTTTGACTGCTATTGTCGTTGATGAATAACGAAGGAACGACTGACTGCTGTTACAGGATGTGTACCTCTCGCTGAACTCATGGCCGCAGTTCATCAACTGTTTTCAGTCCAGCGTCCTGGTCTGTGTGCCCAACGGCTTTCTCTGGTGTGCCGATTACAAATCTGATTACAAGTCAAATCAACGATAATTTCAGTTCTCTAACCAGACCTCCACAGTACGTTCTCTAGATGTTGTTCCTCTAAACGTTCAGCAAACTGTGTGCATTGCACATTTGTGTTTTGTAAAGTACAGTATCCATTTTCAATGTACAAGGCATCTGGCCATGCATTCAGGTTGTCTGTACACCCTGCAAAGGAAACTTACAGCACACCATTGTCTCACTTTTTCAAACTATGCAGTATAACATAAAACATGGCATAACTGCGTGCCATTTATTTCTGACACGTTGCACGTTGTACTATAAATAATAATGTATCTGTACACGAATTGTCAGTGCACATCACTGAAATCTGATGTGCTTACAGACTTGTGGCCCATAAGCGGCATCCATCACAAAGATCAGGAACAGTACAGTGCCAGACAGTAAGTGGAGTTTGTTGCGAGTGCTCTTCAGAACCTACTATGCTGACGTCCTCTTATCGTATGTCTGCAAATTCTTCTCAGACTTTCTCCAGTACACCAGCCCACTCTTGCTTGGGTAAGTGTGGTAAGCGTTCATTGACGCTCATTAGTAAAACAGTGCATACACGTGGTTTGAACACTGTGCTGTTGAACAAACTCTCTCTCTCTCTCTATATATATATCTAATTACTGTTTAGACAAGGAAATTTACAGGCTATGACTTGTATCTGGAAGGGTTAATTAAATAGGCAGACCTTTTTCGGTTTGGTTTAATCAGTGATATACCGCTATACCAGGCATCTGCAGCAGAGAATTCCCTGAAATTTGAGAGTTCCTGAGTAGCTTTTCTTTCAAATAATTGACTTATAAACTGTCTCAGTCCCACTTCACATTGTCTTGGTTACTGATCGCTTGTGCAGGCGGCGGGGAAGAACTTACTACTGTCACTATTTTTGTCCTTAATTCTATTGTAGGTATCTGTACGTGATAGAGCGGGGGTGAAGGTAAACCTTCCTGTACTCTTCCTGTCTTTTTTTTCTCTCTCTCTCTCTGGGCAACACTGGACCAAGGCCAGACACAAATGACATTTATTCGAGGCCGCCGCTGGTGCTGACCACAGGACGAGGGTAACCTGGCAATTGTTGTTTAACATTGCAAGCGCTCTCTCAGATTGTGCGCCTCACTGTTTGTTTGGTTAGAGAAACGGAAATATGTGACAAATAGAGCGTGTTCGTATCACAGGTTAGCAACATGAAAAGCAAGTTAATGCCGTTGAAATGCTGTTCTACTAGTGTTGTGGTATGCTCTGCCTCACGTCTAGGGGTAGGTTTGGTTTTGTTATGTCGCTCGTTCTAACAGAAAGCTGACAACATAAAATCGTGCCAAGAAGAGGGGAAATAACCACTATTACTCGCTGCTCGATTCTCGTGTTAATTTCCAAGTGAAGTCAAAGTTTATTTCATTATCCTCGGAAGGGGGGGGGGTGCATCTAGACAAGAAAATTCTACATATACAATAATACGACAGTGATAATTCTGTCAGTACACTAACCAGCACACGCTCTCTCTCTCTCGCTCTCTCTCACATGGCTCTGCTTATTCAAGATTCTATTATAGCACTACAAATCAGTCTAATAAACTTAATCAAATTCCACAGGCCGGACGTGTTCTCTTTTTGTTGTGAAAAGTAATTTGATATTAGATTTATTTGGTTCCTTCCAAAAATATTCCAATTTCGGCTTAAGCCCCCAGCAACCCCTTGTTTGCCACAACCACTTCCAAATGAAAGAAGGAAGCGATAAAAATATTACACTATTCTACCGTCACGATGATATAGATAAGAAATGGCATAGATAAAAAATCTGCACAGATACTGATCTAATCTATTAAGACTTTCGTTGAATTTACTATTAAAAGAAAGCGCGGAGAAAGAGAGAGAGAAGAATGAGAACAGCTAGATTAGTTGTTAGTATCTGCACAAACGTTTAAGGATAGCGAGCATAGCACAACACACTATAAATGATGGGACACACATCACAGCTATACAGTTCGCTGGCAGCGTTCAGCATGTTAGCTGACACGGCCGGTATGACGGTGAGCATTAGCTGTGCTTGGTGGGCGGGCCTAGTGATAGCCACACCCATCATATTTGTATTTACAGATGATCTAAAATACCCTGTGAAAAAATTGCATATCACCATAAGAAGACTGTCGATAGTTTGCCTGGATTATGTTCAAGGCTTCTGATTCAGCACTTCCAGATACCGGATAACCAGCCATGGAAGGATTTTTTTTTATCGCAACCGGCATGCTGGCGACATCTTGGACACAGACCACAGCTATCACCAGCACGATCGCGATGCCATGAAAACTAGTATGTGCATAAAAACTGCTCATACATCCTCCATTTACAAAAAGGTTGGTATACTTCTTTCGGATTGTAACATCTGAAGAAAAACGGAAACATTTGCTTTTTCTTAGCTGCTAACCCAGCTTGAGCCTGCTTGTTATAACAGACTTTCAGTTATTGTTTGATACGAGTTTTAATTCATAATTAGGCTGATGAGGTAGAATGTTGGTGCAATTGTGTATGAGAAAGGTGTGACAAAGTCCGTTTTGTAGCAACCTTTTATAACATTTGTCACATTGCCCTGCTGCCCTTACTTGCATGAGTATAGGTCGTGCTTGACTACATAATTAGCGTGGTTGCCCAGTGTACCAACACACAATTAGATCTATTTGTTTGCTGTCCTTTGCATGGTAGATCTGAAAAAATCTCAAATGCAGTGAGCGTAAATCTCTGGCAGTTGTGCCATTTCAGATACTACAGACAGATTATCATTCCGTGTTTTCCACTTCTGATGCAGTCACTGAAGCTGAGTACAAAGGGTCAACAAGATGGCGCCACAGTTGGAGAAGTTGTGAACCTCATGGCAGTGGACTGTCAGCGGGTGCAAGACGTACTGAGCTACACCTGGATTGTATGGTCTATACCCCTGCAGGCAAGTCGAACTGTTTGAAAGAAGACAGACAACAACTAAAATATGAAAGTCCTTTACTTTTCAATGCTTTTACTGAAATGTGAATCGTTTCCTAAATTTACCAGACCCAGAGAAAGTTTCTGAACGAAATTGTTCATCTGTTGTTTCAATTCCTATGGGATGGCAAGCAAAGTAACATCAGTAAGAAATCCACAGAGCCCTCTCCCCCCCCCCACACACACAGACACCTTCTTCTCTGATCTGATTTCTCTAAACACTCGATCTTGTCCACTTCTCTCTTCCTTCGATTCGCGTCTTTTCCAGCAAAAGCGCTATTGTGGTACGCTCTGTCTTGCGTCTAGGCGTATGTTTGGTTTACATAGTTCGCTAGTTCTAACAGAACACTGACAAAATAAAACCGCCACGAAGGGAGAAAATAACTACTACTAATCGCTGCCCGGGTCAAGGCCCCATCCCCATGTTTGCCACAACCACTTCAAAAGTGAAAGAAGGCGGGGATAAAAATACCACCATTTAATCTGATGAAGCTTCACTGCACATCTACTAGACATTAATCATAAAGACATTCTCACTCTCGTGCACTCCTCACAGCGACATGCTATACGTATCTACACGCACAAACTATTTTAGTATCAACAAAGCAGTAGGTAAAAAGAACAATACCGACAGTCCGGGTCGGCAGTAGTTGCGTCACCCGACTTCGCAAGCGACAGAGAGAGAGAGAGAGAAGAATTGTCCGTCCTCAGCACAACCCTGGCCAGGCCAACTGTTTCTCAAGAATGACGTCACACATACGTCTTCACTGTAGCAACCGACCGTCCGCAGATCACGCTAGCTAACAATATACTGACAGCAACTCCTACACCGTAACTGGTCCCGAACAGGACACAGAACAAACTCGGACAGAATGATTGACAGCTAGGTGTGCACTCACGAATAACACAGTCGGGTTTCTGCAACAGTCCGCTCACAGCTATAATTCCTCACCAATACGCTAGAGACACGAGCGTCCCCGCTGTCTTACGCAGCTATTCTACACGACACCTGCACTCACTTTTCTCATTCACGATGCTAAACAGTACTACCGCAGATGCCACATCTCACAGCTCCACGTCCCACCAACGGTCCTCCTTTCTCTCTGTGTGACTGGCAAGGCCTGCCCTCCGCTACTCGTTCGCTAAGTCGGCGGCAGTAACTTGCCCTCTGTGTCCACGTCGTATGACAACTCCAGGAGACTCTTTGTACTTGGCTTCAGTGACCAGGTCAGGAGACTTGGTGTACTCGATAATCACAAACTGGCCGTTTTTATAACAGGCAGGAGGATCATATCGCACAATTCATGCCTGAATTCGGGCCTGTCCGATACCTGCCGACGTGCGACCCATCCCTTCTTGGTGACCGGTTCAGCCGTGGGGCGTGCTACCCCCACCTCTCGCCCGGCCGTCTTCCTCGCACATGTTTGGGCTCCGCTGCGCCCAAATAGCCAGGAAACCACTCAGGTATTGCTTGATTTGGGTTGGCTGGACACAGCGTCTTAACGAGCCGCGAATCACATAACCTATTTAAACCCAAGTCGCATGGTTTTCGCCGTTTCTCCGTCTATGGCCCTTAGCTTTGGAACTCCCTGCCCTCTCACTCTCCTTCCTTTTCATCCTTCAAATCCAACCTCAAAATGTATATCTTTTTCCTTTAGTTTGGATAATGTATGTACGCGTGTCTGTGTATGTGTGATGTGTTTGTACTTTGTCTAGATGATGAAGATGATGATATTGCTGCCCTACCTGAAGGGTTGACTCTAAATGGTTTACACACATACTGTTTTGTGAAAATCAGCTGATTGAGAAGACTAGACTGTAGGTATCCACAAGTCCACATGGTGAGAGACTGTACTCTGTATATATCTGGACTTAGATTGGCTTCTAACAATGTTGGGAATGGAAACGGAAACTGATGAGCAAAGTTCATAACCCTTTCTGTCAAGATGTGATAAAACACTTCCAAGTATCCATATGAAAAATGTATGAGTCTATAAAGCTTTCCCATATGGAGTACTAATAAGTTCAATGTGACATGTTTATTATTCAATGTAAATATGCTATTGGAAACTGCACTGTGTACTGGAGAAACCATTCCACTGGTGAAATCCACTGAAAGTTTTGATATTTTAATAACATGTTCAGGCGGTCTTACAAAAATCCCTTACAAAAGAAAAAAAATTCTTCGCAATCGACAATCTCCTGATTTCCAGGTTTGTCCATGACGGTAAGGTAATGGGATTCCACATCCTCATAAAATGACAATTTGAGAGATTATACAACGTAAACATTCCCGGCATATCACTTATAAGAAGGGATTATGCAATGTTATCAATCAAGAATCTCTTTCCCCCACCCAATACACTCTCCAGAAATTAAAAAAATGTATACACAGAACTTTTCCCATAAACCATTCCAAAATGACAAAATCCAGAAATAGGTTTTACATAGCAGAGATTTAAAGGATTAGGTAGAAACTGCAATCCCATCCTTCCCTTCTGTTTCTATAGCTCTCACACAGACGATCGTTTCTATGGTATCTTCCAGGTTTGCAGTAAGATGGTCTAAGTGCTTCCTTATTTCTAAAAATAACATTCAACTCCCCATCTTGGATTTGGTTTTTCTTCCTTTGGCCTTGGAAATAAACATGATGTCTACTCCCTTTGGCTCCTAATTGTTGTCTGGGACTTACGGTGTCCTCATGAAGATTTTGACTGCAGGATTATTCTCGTCTACCCCTTCCCTCTTGCTACTGGTGACCCCTACACCAGAAGATCATTGACATGAATTGACCTGGCTGACAACAGTACAAAGCTTAACAATGGCGTTTAATAAAATGTAGATTAAACGAACATTGGCATCCTCGTGTATGCCCTTCTCCAATGTCTGAGCCTTCATAACCAGAAAACTAAGTCACGTTTATAGGCTCCATCTGCTTTAGCAGGAGCTTGTGGGGGCTGGACAACAAAACAGCATCAATGTAGCCGAATCCTTTTTTGCAATGAAGTTTAAAAATTGTACAAAAATAATAACATTACCCACTGGGGACTTGCAGCATTGAACTCAGCATTCCTCAAAAATACAACAGAGTGGGCTGTTGTCGGTTTCCTTGGTTACTTTGACCCCAAGTAAATAATCTGAAAACTCTTCATCTATTACTCACTTCAAGGTAAGAAATTCTCTCGTGGGTCAGGTAGGTCTGTTTGGACTTGCGTAGACCATCACTTGCTGCCTTCTTGCGTGTTCTTGGTATGACTGCTATTTAAGTAGTCATGGAGACATCGCAGCATAGCCTTATAGTAGCTTTGTGCGATCTGGCAAACCAGTTACCAAGTCACTGGTCAGTGCTTGCTTTAAAACATTCCCCTGCGAGTCTGCCCATAGGTGGGTGATGCCTGATGGGTTAGTAACCCCTGTGTGTTGCTTCCTTTAAAAGGACGTAGCCAGAAGCGAAGTCATGTAATGATTCAGCCAACTAAAATAAATCGACGATAAAAGATGGAAGATCCATTAATGAACTTTGAACTTCCTTTGCTGCTTTTACTTTGGGACACTGATTTGGTTTTCCGTGGGTCAGAATGTATCTGTTATTCTGAGATAAAGTATCCCAAATGATGAACTTCAGTAGCATCAAATATGGTCAGCAAATGACCATAAAATTGCACCAAGTAAGCCCAGTTGCAGCCATCTGCCCCATAACCTGATGGTAGTGCTAGTAGGCATGAGGCCTCTTCAACTGATATTTTTCTCCCACCCTTTTGACATGGACCTTGGGTGTAAGAATCAATTCTCTATGCCATGCTTCATGGCTTTGGTCAATGTTTTTGACAATTCTGTGGAACTGGCTTGCAGTTAACCTACCTCTCCATACAATTTTCCACACTGGGGTTTGGTGCTGCTTTCATGTTTTTTCTTCGGTATCTTCACAGACCTCTTTGTCAAACCGCATTGCAGTCCACATATCTTGTTCATATTTTGGTAGCACTGTGATCATGTATATTTCAAGATGATGGGTTACCAGGTACTGTTGTGTCATTTATAAGGTCACACCATGATCACACAGTATATTGTGCTGACAAGCATGGATTGATCTTCAAGTAACTGATCCAAATATGGGCAACCGAACTGATGACTGTGAAGTCGAAGATCTTGAAGACTCTAACATCCACAAGAATTGTGGTTTGTAGCTGACTTTTTGAGGGCTGATGCCATTGAAGCTGTTAATTTTGTCCATGGAATTTCTTGCTAGACAAGGTGGATAAAATCGACTCTGTGGTTGCTTTCTGTTTACCTCTTGGAAGTTTAACCCATGACATGGATGTGCCACTTGTGGCAATGATGTTTTGCTCATCATCGATGGAGCCACATTGTAGCCAAGTTTCTTATAGAAAACCAAAGTGTATAGCAGGGCAACAATGTGACTGCAACATGCTGCTCCAGCACTGCATTCACAAATTGCAGATTCAACACTCAAGTCTCTCTCTCTCTCTCTTCTTACAACCACCTGAAATCATCAAACCATTAAATAATGAAACATCAATACTCAGCTGGTGACCAGTTAAGTGCAGAAATAGATGGATTTTCTATGACTTTTTTGGACTAAATGAATGTGCCAGGAAGGTCAGAAGCATCTTCACTACTGATAGCAGATGTGACAATAACAATTACTTTAGCGATTTGTTCTGTGAAGTCTTTATGTTGCTGTATCAATGAATCTGCAATATGCTCATGGCCAGCAAACGCTGTGGTAAATGTACAATTTCTTACTACTGTTTAAAAGAATTCTGTTTTATCAGTATATCTTGGACTGATTTTTAAAATCAGTCCAAGATATACTGGTAAAACAGAATTCTTTACGCATGGACTTTTGACAGCATTTTCAAAGAAAACAATTTATCAAGTAAAGACAGGTTAAGCTTGTTAGCTGTAAAAACAACCGGACTGTACTTGACTAACAGTTTTCCTGAGCATATTGTATGCATACTGTTTGCCACCTGAGCCAATAAATTTATTGTTGGCATTACACTGGGTGACAGGTTGTTATAGTACGACTGCCTGCTGTTCTCAAAGTGTGCCAACCTCTGAGGTACTTTAAATTTTGTCATTAAGTAGATCTAGCAATTCTCGTAACCTTTATCCTGCTTTTGTTTGGGTATATTTGCAACTAAATCACTCAATCAGCCCACTTTTCGAGGCTTTGTTGAGAGAATGAATGTAAGTGAAGCAAACTGCCTGTCCAGGCTGATGTCGCACTGCAGACAGCCATGGGGACAGGCACACAATGCCTCATTCTGGTTTCAAAATGGTGTTTGCATGAATAACCCCTTTTTGTTTCACTGGAAAGTATATCAACTGTTTGCTGTCCTTCATAGCAGTACAATCCTTACTGCACATATGCAGTGATGGGACAAATGCTACAGATCTTGGAGTCCTTCACTGCAATTCCTGACACAAAACGTCATTAATTTGGGAATATTTCATTTGCAAAGTGTGTTTACCCCATACTGCAGCAATCCGAAGGGATTTGCGATGCACAGCTGCTGGAGACCCCATGGGAAACATAGAAAAGAGTTGTGCTTATTGTTTTGTTTGTATATATATATATATCTTTTTTTCACTCTCAAACAATAAATACTGCAGTCACAAACAAAAGTCATTCTTTCCCACCACAACATGCACACAATAGGAAAACACTGCAAAATGAAAGCAACAAACACACTCAAATACAAAGGAAAACACATTTCGCAGTAAAGCACGAGGCAGGCTGTCACAGCACAGGCCTGCGTCATATTTAAGTTCAAGCCTGTGTATTTGTCCAGGACACCAAACCGCAGACCCCTTCCCTTTCCCCTCACCCATCTCCCCTCCCCTTCAGTGCGAAATCACTGCGAGGTGGAAGCACTTTCCCTCCCAAACCAACAACAACAACAACAGCATTTGTCCTAAACTGGACGAAAGGTGGCAGAATTGAATTGGGAAAAAGAATTTTGCTGCCGGGCTGAGGCCAGCCAAGCAGTGCGATGAGCCAGTGTGGCAATAAATTCAGTCTGTCAAGAAATGTGATCCAACATACAGATTGTGCATGTGTGTGTAGAGACTGGCAAAACACTAACCCCAACCCTACCCTAATCTAAATGATGATATCAAAAACAATTCTAAAAACTTGTCATTTAAATCATCACACCACATTTATAACAGTTATCAATGACGCATATCCATGCATCTACTGAAATGTAACCGGACCCATGCAGTTTCTAATAATAATAATAAAAGCATTTTTTATAGCGCTATTTCCCCAAAGGGCTCAATGCGCTTTACAAAAACAATGATGACACCCACAGTATCACACTATATCCAGACACCACATGCAACCACGTAAAGATGGCCAGAGTCAGACTACAGTCTAGGTCATCATGAATCCATTTGACCTTGCTGGAGAAAAAGTCACAGAAAACATCAGGAAGTTCTGATTTTCCAATGTTGGAAGGATGGGGAGGAGTCGTGCATCTGCCTAAAAGTTCCTTAGAAATGGAGAACAGCTGTTTATTGGAGGCAAACGTGGCAAGCCTGGCTTTGATATATGCTCTCATGGCCGAGTTGCCGGTGGCCTTGACAGCAGCACGTTCCTTGGCGAAAATCTGCCTGTGGACAATAAGTCAGGAGGTTCTCCAGCGGCGCTCTGCATCCCTCCGCTTGCACTTGGCAACTATCACCTCATTCAGCTAGGGTGCAGACGGACTCTGACGATTTGGAAGTCAAAGGGGCGAGGGGGTCTAGAAAATTCCTGAGACCCTCGCTGTATACAGATGCAAGCTGAGACTCTGGACACTCCTGAGTACGTGCCACAATGCTGGATGCGAGAATAGCTTTGATATTCCTCGATGTGACCAGACGTTTGCAGGTCGTTGAAGAGTGATGCTCACGAAAATAGCTTTGTGGTTGCCTAGCCCATCGATATCCATGATGCCATCCGGAGACAGATGACTTGAATCATGGCATACCATGACCCAGTCCAGGGTGTGACTGCATCTGTGGGTGGGAACATGGACGAGATGCTGATAGCCAAAGTCCTGGAAAACAGCCTTGAGTGTGTCCACCTCTCTGTCGGAGGTATTATCAAAGTGAAAATTAAAGTCACCAGCGATGATAACTTCGTTGCGTGAATCCATATATTTAGACAGGAATCGAGGAAATTCATCAAGGAACATGTGATTCGTCAGTTGGTTTTGCTTGCTGGGAGGTGGTCTATAAATGCACACAAGGAAAATGGACGTATTACCAGTGAGGCAAAGGGCAGCAGCTTCCAAACAGTTGTGTGAAGGAAGTGGCTTAAACCATACACAGTTGATAAGGCAGTCTTTCACGATAAAAGCAATACCACCGCCATGAGCATTAACATGTGGGAAGGAGCGGAAGCTGTATCCAGTGGGGGTGAGATCTGTGATACACACCCCATCACCCTCAGGGTACAGCCAAGTCTGTGACATTATGAGGATGTCAACCTCGCTATCCAGAATCAATTCATGAATATCATTGGCTGTCTACACGACTAAGCATTAAAGTACATAATCTTAATGAATGAAGCGGTATTGGAGAAATGTTTGGTGCTACCTGGATGCTCTATTCTAAAGGAATAGAAGATGGAGGAAAAATCTTGTCCATTATATGTTTGAGACATTACCTTCCTGGAATGTTGGGAAGAAACATTCTGTCCAGCTCAACAACACTGATCGCGATAAAGAACACAATGAAAACACAATGCACTGATATGCTCAGATTTTTCACTTTCATTGTTTAAATGTTTAGGAGTTTCCATTACTAGTAACTGCCATTATTGTTCATACTCCATCTATCGGATGCCGTGGAATAAAAATCACCAATCAGTAGTAGACACTATAGCTAATCATGTCAAATTAGGCAGAATATAAATATTTATAGGAGTTTTTAACTCATGATTGGGAATCAACCCATGATAAATCAGTGAACCAATGTTGGGTTATTTACATTGTGGCAGGGTAAGTTAAATCTGTTTTCTCCTTCAGTGGTTGTGTCGTTCAGTGGTTTCAGTGGATTGATTTGATCCACTTACGTCTGGCGTCACCAAATAACATAAAATAGGTAGACCTGCTTGCATAAATTACAGCAAAGAACACAAGTGATGTGTGAAGCACTTTAATCAAGTATAGAACCTGAAGCATCAGGCAGTTTTTACATTCACCCCCACCCCCCTCCTCATGGGCATTATCAGGTTTGGTAATTTTATATTTTAAGAAACAGAACCAAAATCAAATCCATTTTCATCACTTCTTTCACTCTCTAACAGTAATGTCATTAAAAGGAACATGCATCTTCTGCTTAAAGGAACAAAAGTGAACGGTATAAGTGGCAATGATTGTAATGGTACGTTGTAATGGAGTGGATGCATAACCTTGGTGAATAAATATTGATATTTTGTAGTGTAACATGGCTCTTTTATACTCACTGTCTCACGGTTGGTGAAAGTTCAAATATGCATTGCTATGCCACGCATAGCTCTATTGTAATTATTCTCACTCACTGAAAAAAATGTAAATTGAACATGCAAGAGACAAAAAGGCAAAGATACCAAATGGTTTTGAATGTCCAGTGTATGTATAATCCTTTTAAACCAGCACATGAACTATCTTTTGGTATACATAACGATTATATTTTCTAATACAGTTTATACAAAAACATGGCAAAGAATGCACCTGAAAGAATACCTTCAACTCATGTGCACTAATAACAGTACAAAACTGAGAGTACCTGCCCCTCCCCCCACCAACCCCCCCCCAATTTTTTAAAGTTCAGTCCATCTGAGACCTATATAGTCAACTGTTACCAACCCCCCCAGAATATTTTTGGTAAACACTTATTATGTTTATCAGACTAAAAAGACTAATTTCTGCCAGTTACCAGACCGAAGATTTGCATACTTTGCTTTAACCTGTGGTGCTACACAGAAGAACCTGGCAGCTGAGTTGATGCGGCATCTTCTATAACTTAATGCTAGTTAGCAGCAAATGGGGGCTGTCATGTTTACCTTTCGCTTCCTTCCAGCATGGCCGCAATGTCATTTTTGCATAGTCTCGTGCAACGAGAAACTATATACCACCTTAAACTTGACCCTAATGCCCACTGTAGCGCAAAAACGACACAGAGGCTGAAGCACTGTCCCTCTAAAATTACCTACCAACCACTAGTCTGATGATGTCTGGCAGACCGTCTCTGACCAACTTCCCATTCTACTCTTGTTCTACACAGACTGTCAACGCAACAGCTAACAACCTATTTAATTCCACAGCTACTGTGTAATGTGCAATTTCTCAGCCTTCAGGCCATACCCTCTCAATTGGCTTTCAATGAGAGCGACTCTTTTCAGATTCCCTTAAAAAAGAAAACCCAAAAGGTGGATTGGCATTTAAACATCAACATTTTGAAAATGCTGTTTGAAACCCACAAATTGACGAAAGATTGGTATTAAAAAATTCAGGGACTAGGTTGTAAAATACATCAAATTTTTTTATCAAAGGTATTCACCAAGTGAAGAAAGATGATCATTTGTAAAATGCTGGTGTTTACAAAACGGCAGTCTATCTATTTAAAGGAGATCATAATTAAAACTATAACCCATGCCAAGAATCAAAACAAGGGTCAGAATTCTCGCTTCCTGGAGAAGTATGTAGTGATCGGTATGCTAGTATAAAATCACTCGAAAATTTAATATGCAGTTACAATTCACAGGGTGTTGTACATTATCACTGAGTTTGTTTTATAACTTTGATACAAATTTTAGTTTATGATTAGATAATATTGTCGATGTAGATATTACAATTATGTACAAGGAAAGTAGGAATTATGTAGCATTATTTCTCTTAAGATTTCTCAGTAGTATCAACTTATCAAGTATGCATGTATTGTTTGGACAAAACTAGTAGTAACCATTCTTCTTGAGATCTTTATGTTCTTGAGATTTTAAGCTGCCTATGAGGTTTCGACTTTAAATCACAATTAGGAGGTTGAACAAACAATAATTTGTCCGTTGATCTGCACAATAGAAACACAAAGCACAAACAAGCAGGTAAAGAGCTGGACAAAATGCTTTAAAAGTCCATAAGCGGCCGATTTAAATGGCTAAAGATTTTAAATACAGTATTGAAATTTAATGTTTCTGTTCTTTTTAGAACAAGTAACAAGACGTTCATTCTTTGGCTGTCTATATTTTGTGAAAGAAACCAAATACCCAGACCTTCATCCTGAATGTGACAAACATTCTGCCCATTTTAATCCTGCTCTTTATGGCATCTGGGCTAATGTTTTTTCCCCTTAAGTTATACACCAAGAACACAAGAAGCTACAACCAGGATACCATATACAATTCTTCACCCACTTATTGCTTTATCAGCACATTTCCATCTTGGAGACAAAACAACACACACAAACACAAAAGCGTGCATGCACAAACACACCGATTTGCAATGCAAAAAAAAAGTTTAAACATGCGAAACGTTTGGCACGATTTTAATGTGTCTGTTTCTACATTGTACCCCATCATGAAGGGGGAAAAGGAAGAACTATTATCCTTTCATAAAAGATTAAACTCAAATAAAAACTATAACTGACAAAGTACAATATGTGTTAGGGCTTCTTGTGTTTGTTCAAAATAATTGTTCGTTGGAAACTGTTACAAATGGTGACAGGCACGAAAAATGTTTAAGAAGTGTAATTTTGAGTAAAGTTTTAAAGCTTTGGCATAATAATAAGCTGATAATTATTAGGAGTTTTGCAAGTTTTTACTATAATTAAAATTTAAACTGTCATTTCCTTCTTTTATTTATGCACTGTTAAGATGTAAAAAATAAAAACACACCACTGCCACTTCGGCGAAAAACCCCCCAAATAATTTTCTGAATAGGTGTTAACCATCAAAATAGTTTACTTATTGAGTACCAGCAATCTTTTTTTTATCTGCTTCTGCTTATTGTGTCATAATGAAAGGTAAGATGAATAGGAAAACAGGAAAAAAAAAAGCGAATCATTTTACATGTATTAACAGCTGTAGTCATGCAGAAATGCCTCTTCAACGCTTTACTGCTTCTTGCCTTCAAAAAAAAAAAAAAGGGGGGGGCTGTATCATCTTGTGTCCTCTACAGTCATCTATCAAACTGTGGAAGATAGCTCAAAACAGGGTTGTCACTTAAAATTCCTGGTGGGCGATATATCATGATATAAAAGTTACACACTCATATTTGCTCTTAGAAAAGGAGAAAGAGTCTGATCTAGTTCAATGAAAGACCACCAATACCATCCATGTTACAAATTTCCAGAGAAATGAGGCTGCAAAGATACTTGCAGGTTGTTTTCAAACTACAGGTAATGGGAGATCGAGCCTAAAGAGATGTGTCTGTAAGCTACAAATATGACTACAAGATTCTGACTTCTAAGGCCAGATAAGAATGCAGTTTCAACATGTCATGTATGGAAGATGCTGTTTCATTTAAATTTCTGCAATTAATATATGGTTATTTTAGTCATTTGAACAATAGTTTCCACCAGTTTAAATCTGTAATTGTTTAGGTACAGAGATCTGTAGAGAAATTGGTAAAATAATATTAATAGGTTTACACAAAAGTTCAAAGGTAATGGCAGTCCTATGAGCTTCTGGCAGTTTACAACTGGACTGGGGGTTTGGGGAGGGTGATTTGCCAACACTGCTGTGTTCTGCAGGCACCCATCACCAACTGTTTTTTTTTAAAACCACAGGCAGATGCCAGTGCTTGGAATCAAATCTGATAATTAAACAGTCACAAGATCATTATAGTTACTAACTGCCTGAATCCAACAAGTTGTTTCCACAATATTTGACAATCCTTGCAAATTGTTCATTACTCTTCTCCAGCTGGTGAACCAATGGGAGGTAGGGTAAAAAGTCAGCAGCTCTGTACTCACCCTTAATGTCTTTATAACAGAATGGAAATAAATTTGATTTTTGTCTCTTTGCTACAGCAGTAAAGTTTTATGCTGCCTGAGACTTTACTATGAGTTGTGTGAGGCTTGATGCAAGGCTGTTTGACCTCATACTAGGCCAGCATCACAAGCCAGTCCATAGAAGATGCTGTCCTCATCATTCAGCAGAGTACTGGGCTTATCAAATTCTTTTATATGACCATCAGCCAGCACTAGAATCCTGCACACAAAGAAATGATTTGGACACTGTGTGGGACTTTTTCTTTAAGAGTTTAACTACCATTCTCCATGAAAGTAGTTAATTCTTAAGCTGTTTTGTGTCTCACAAAGGCCCAAGAGTGTCTGTGTGTGGGAACTTGGAGATGACCTGTAATGTTCACATCTTAAATGTATCCTCTCTTTAAAGGGACAAGAGAGTTGTCAGATTTGTGCTTACCTGTCATAGTCCATAATGGTGTTGAGCCTATGTGCTATGGTTAGTGTAGTACAGTCTGCAAACTCCTTTCGAATTGTACCCTGGATCAACAGGTCCGTCTCCAAGTCAACAGCTGCTGTTGGTTCATCCAGAACAAAGACTTTTGTTCTGCGTAGCAGTCCTCTTGCCAAACATAAAAGCTGCCTCTGCCCCATGCTGGACAACATCATGAAAGACTATGCTTCATTCCCATGGTTCAAATGGCCTGATACCAATAATCAGACACTTCTGAATGCCTTTTTATAGGACAGTTAGGTTCAGTTATGGTGTTCATGAGTTTGTGGGTTGTGTGGGCATGCATGAGGGTGCATGTTGTGGAGTGTTTGTGTGTGCTTGTGTTTCTGTATCATGTATCTCTCACTACCCTTTTTTTATGCAGGCTGCAATCATGCCTTTGGGAGTGGAAATATTTCAGTGCTATATAATGTTCACGTACTAGTTACGTCAGGCTTCTAGAAGAAAAAAAAAACCCTTATTCTATTGAATTTAAAACCTTTTTCACTTTTTGTTTTAAAATTTGGTGTCAGGTACAGAATATATTACTTTCAGCTGCTGGGAAGGGAGACCTCAATGTTCTGGGGCTATGTGAGGCCTGTCCTCCTATGGTTGTGCTGCCTTTAACACCCATGTAAACGGTCAGTTTCCCATTCTCAGTTGGACGGACAAGGTGAAGAGGGGCGGGGTATGTGCCAACATCACGGGATCATTCAGGCACCCGTAAGCCTGAACAGCCATGCTTGCTGCTGCTATATATAAATGAGGCAATAGGACCCAATACTCTAACCATACAACATCCTTAAAATAATCACATCACTCCTAAACCTTTGAATTATGACCTACTTTGTAACCTTTATTATTAAGATTTTGCTGAGCACAAACCTCTTAAAATGCTATTAAATATTCAGTTTTTCAGTGGTTTTGTACAGTGGAATGGTCAGTGCTTTTGGAGGGCGCATCATATGACTGATCTCCTTTGTTTGTTTGCACATTTCTGTAGATTTTTTAGGTGTGGTCAAAACCACCTGTTGGAAGAAAGACTGGATTAGAAAAATTGTCATAGACACCCTCAATTAATTTTAGTGATATGGATTGTAGGTGTTTTGTAGGAACGGGAGGAAGATTATTTTCAAATACATGATTTTTAAAATGTTCAATGTACTGTAATTTTTGGATTGCAAGCCACACCATTTTATAAGCCACAACTTGCTTGAATTTAAAAAAAGAATCTACTATAATCTGGATAAGCCAAATCAAAGAAATCTTCATCCTATGAGGCTCCCTTGATTGCATACGTCAGCATACGGTTGTGTCTAGCGCTGCCAGTACTTTGTTGGGGTTGTCGTTTGACGATTTATAGCGCTCTGTCCTCATTTGTTCTTGTTTGATTATATTGTGCACCCTGAGGATTTCATGTAATTGTCCTATGTTGTGTTTGTGTCGAATCCCAGTTGTTAGTTTACGCTTAGTGAGCGAGCTGACGATATAAATTAGGGATTCGCTGTATGCACACGTGGTACACCAGGGGCTAGCCGTGTGAAGACTAGGGTCGTTTAAAAGAAAGGGATGGCAGATCTTTTTTGAAGATTTACTTTCGACTCTCTCTTTGCTACGTGTTTGGGTACGGTAGGCTCCCTTGATTGCATACGTCAGCATATGGTTGTGTCTACCGCTGCCAGTACTTTGTTGGGGTTGTCGTTTGACGATTTATAGCGCTCTGTCCTCATTTGTTCTTGTTTGATTATATCCATGGTATTTAAAATAAATTGATCTTAACGATCAAAGATTAAAACAAAAGAATTACCTCACAATGGCACTGGTATCAGTTGTTGTCAATGAACATTCATACAAATGTACGATGTAAATGATAGTCCCTAACTTTGATGCCGCATGTTGATTTCCCTTCTCTTCAGCCAGTGTGAGTTTGAAGTTAGTGATGTAAGCACAATGCTTTGTTTTTTGGATTTTATGATGGTAACTCATTGACAATGAGAGGTAAGAATGAAACTGGCAGGAAAGAAATCTTGCTGAACATGGGAGACTACACCTTAAGAAAGATGAATGAAAGTGCCAAAACAAAAAATTCAGTTGTGTAGAGTTCTGATTGATCCACATATAAGCTGCATGTTTCATAAGCCACACAGGTTGGGTTGGAAGAGAAAATTTGCAGTTTGTCATCACAAAAATAAGTATCCAGCCTCATATTTTGTTTTGATCAGTTCTAGTTTTCATAGATTATTTTCTTGCTGGGACATTGTATTTTATGTTGTGGGGAATCTCTTACTTCTGTAAACTTCATTTTATTGATTTTATTGTCACTCTAGGGAAGCTTGAAAGAGTTTGCTGAAATAAAACTCTGTTTATAGCTGTTTCTGTGTTAGTCTGGCTGTTAGGCTGTAAATTGAATCCTTGTGTTTGAGTGTTTGCTGCCTGCATTCGGGCCCCAGCCCACATTAAATAAATTATTTTGCAACTGAAGTATGTACTGGCAGCTTGGTTTTTGCCAGTAAGGGCACTGCATGCTGCTTACTGCTGCATAGAAACCAGAAATGGTGTGAGCATTCTGCATGTGTGCAATTTTTCATGCAGACTGCTACTAACTTACACAGTATTTCTTATAAATTTTGAAACTGTTGTACCTGAGGTTTCGTCCTTCCTCACCACAGTCATACTCCAGACCATTAGGCAGCTCTCGCACAAAGTCAATCAGATGCGCATGGTGAAGGGCATCCCACAGCTCGCGATCACAAAACTGCCCAAAAGGGTCAAGGTTCATGCGCAAACTTCCAGAAAAGACTACTGGATCCTGAAAAGATTTAAAATCCTGAGAAGTTTTCTTACAGTCTTATTCTAAAATTACACCATAAAAATGATCAGAAAAATATGTGAAGAAGAATAGTCATATATGCAAAGTACAGTTTACAAATAAGAGAAGGAAATGGAAGAAAACAGAATGTTGGGGAGTGAAAATGAAGTAACAATAGGCATCTCTTCATGTGTGGCTCCTTGGTAATATGATGATAGCTGCACAGTCCAAGCTGGTTAAAATTGGAAATTACCATTTGTAAGGAGCAAACTGCATATAAGACACAAGCTAAATACCTGTGGCAGGATGGTAATCCTGGATCGCAAGTCGGCTAGGCCAAGGGTGGTGATGTCCACCCCATCGATAAAGATGGTACCTGTTGCTGGTTCTATCAGCCTGAAGAGAGCAAGTGTCAACGATGACTTGCCGGCACCAGTTCTTCCAACTACTCCCACCTGTACATTTTTCACACAGGTAACATTACTGCAGCTTCTAGGCAGCACACAACAGCTGAATAAGGAAAAAGAGGAATCATGGTCTCATCATTTACAAGGGCCAAAGAACAGTGAGATGTGGACAGACTCAAGCCTACCTGTAAGTTAGTAGCAGTACTATCATTTACAAGGGTCAAAGAACAGTGAGATGTGGACAGACTCGAGCCTACCTGTAAGTTAGTACCAGTACTATCATTTACAAGGGTCAAAGAACAGTGAGACGTGGACAGACTCGAGCCTACCTGTAAGTTAGTACCAGTACTATCATTTACAAGGGTCAAAGAACAGTGAGACGTGGACAGACTCGAGCCTACCTGTAAGTTAGTAGCAGTACTATCATTTACAAGGGTCAAAGAACAGTGAGACGTGGACAGACTCGAGCCTACCTGTAAGTTAGTACCAGTACTATCATTTACAAGGGTCAAAGAACTGTGAGACGTGGACAGACTCGAGCCTACCTGTAAGTAGCAGTACTATCATTTACAAGGGTCAAAGAACTGTGAGATGTGGACAGAATCAAGCCTACCTGTAAGTCAGTAGCAGTACTATCATTTACAAAGGTCAAAGAACTGTGAGATGTGGACAGAATCAAGCCTACCTGTAAGTCAGTAGCAGTACTATCATTTACAAGGGTCAAAGAACTGTGAGATGTAGACAGAATCAAGCCTACCTGTAAGTCAGTAGTAGTACTATCATTTACAAGGGTCAAAGAACAGTGAGATGTGGACAGGCTCGAGCCTACCTGTAAGTTAGTAGCAGTAGTATCATTTACAAGGGTCAAAGAACAGTGAGATGTGGACAGGCTCGAGCCTACCTGTAAGTTAGTAGCAGTAGTATCATTTACAAGGGCCAAAGAACAGTGTAATGTGCAGAGACACTCCAAGCCTACCTTCTCCCCACCCCTGATATTGACATCAACATGTTTCAGCACAAGGTCAAGGCCATGTCTGTAGCGTGTAGAATAATTTGTCAGGACGATGTTTCCGTGACTAGGCCAGCCTAGTCTTGGTCTTACTGATGTCACTCTAGGGGCCTGAAAGGAATCAATACACATTTGTTTGCAATTCTCTGCACGCATAGCTTCATTTCAATCATTACAGTGCAATTCTGACCAAACTGACCATCCTGAATATGATGGGATTGCAGGTGTGTGTGTTCTGGTTTTGGTTACCAGTTCGATCCGGAACAGTGCTCTGTTACTCGTAAATCTGGGATTAAGCAAGTTTGGATTGCATTTTCACTTTTCAACCCCAGCCATGCACACCCCCTTTCGATGTCCCTTTCATGCTTTTATCTCTGTGTGTGTGGGTGGGTGTGTGTCTGTGCATTTGTGTTAGTTTGCTTGTTAACATAACTGTTTTCATAGTTCTCTTACAGCACTCCATGGCCTGAACAGAATGGTAGATTATTCTTACCTCAGTCTTGAGTTCTGAATATTCCTGTACCCTCTCAACAGACACAATATTGGTTTCCAGGTCACTCACTGTGCGGACAAGCCACTTCAGTGCTTGAGTTATCTGCAAAGAAACCCATTGCTACAGCTAACAGCAGAAAATAAAGATAAACTGTCCACTGTCACACAAAAATTGGGGGTTTTATTGCTTCACTAACTGAATTGCAAATTCTATTGATTCCCTAAATAAGTGTTTTGACTAGTTATTCTGTAAAAATTAAAACTGTTCATGACTTCTGCAAACACAACAGCAGGTGTAATAAGACTTAAAAAAGAAGTCAAAATAATTTCCAACCTGTGAATGACAGCTAAATGTTCTGAATTGATAGCACCTACAAGTTTTACTGACCTGTAGAGCATAGGTGATTGACAAGCCTGCCTGACCACCTGTGATGTCAGGTGTGACAAGAGCAAACATGGTGCTGGTGAAAACGATCAAGCTACTGACCACTTCTATCCACACTCCAAGCCATCTGCAAAGGTCAAAGTGCAGAAATTGTTGTGGGTGATGTCTTTTAAGGATGCATTAAGTGTTGATGAAGAAACCTGCCTGATTACTAACCGTCATGGTTTGAACCATTATGATAAAAATATTCAGCCGACAGACAAGAACAGAACAATGCATATACAGAACACACCTGTTTGCAGCAATGCCAGCAAAATAAAAGACTTGATTTTTGTCTATCCTCTGCAAAGACTCCTTAACAAAGCGCTCAGTGGCACCAAAAGCCCGAATGACACTTGCCCCTGACAGTGTCTCACTAAAATGATTGTAGACAGGTGAACGTGTAGCTGCTTCCAATCGCTTTAGCTGACGAGATGTAGGTACAAAGAACCTCTGCAATGTAAAGAAATCATTTTTGATTAACAGTAGTATTATCAGCTCCACCTATGCATATGTTGTCTCAGGCAAAACACACATGGACACTGACGTGCACATAAACACATCCACAGATATTTATGAACAAAAATGCAGGAATCTTCTCTCCACATGCACATGTGCTTGGAAAATTCAAGCCACCCTGATATTTCCATTTCGTCACTTCTTTTTAATGTTCTTTTGTAATATTTTTCACGCAGGATTTAAAATTCACCCCATCAAGAAAAGATTTTAACTACGGTTTTCTGACTACACAAGGTACAAGAATCATCTCACCTGCACAGCATAGTATCCAACAGCCAGTGGAAAGATGACGGACATAAACAGGGGTGTGGTGATGGAGATGACACAGAAGGTGCTCAGAACAGCGAACACACACATGACAAACATGAAGAAGATCTGAGGAAGTGTGTTGTCGATTGTCTCAACATCACGTGCAAACCTGGAAATGCAGCAGTTCAGGAACAGGATAAGCACAGTTCTTTTGGGAGGCACCATATTTTTACGCTGACTGACTGCAATCTTAAGGTTCAAAATATGTTTAATAACATTCGACCCTGGCAAGAAGACTACCTCTGAATGACGGAAGAACTAATGAGAACAATCTGAGAAAAGCAGAAGTGTAAATATTTGTAGCCTGGTAACGTTGCTGAGAGCAATGACGAGACCATTTAATGATTTCAAAAACTTTACTGACTTGAAACCAGACTTTCTGGATAGCACTGATGGATATTTCTCATACAGTATATTAATAATTTCTGATCAGTTTGTTAATAAATAGTACTGGCAAATTCTCATTTCCATGTAATTTGTGCTAATGTGAATATTAAATGCACATTCATATGTCATGATCAGAATTACAAACATAAAGTAATGCATAAAGGAAAGTTACCTGTTAACAACTCTTCCTGATGGTGTGGTGTCGAAAAAGCTCATAGGTGACCGTAAAACACGATCTAGCATTGCAGAATGCATGTTTCCAGCTGCTTTCACCATTCGTACAGCAGCAAGCCAAGCATACAGGCTGATGAATACAGCTGGAACAATGGGAAATCTGCATTTTAAACATTGTACTTTCTCAGGCAAACTAATTTACAGGTAATAGTCATCTGATAGATCCTCCAAGAATGGATTTTAAAAAATTCTTTTGTTATAGTATACACCTATGTACAGGCAATGACGTACTTACCTTGGCCTGCACCATATATGCCATAAAAGGTCAGATAATATCTGTTGGTATTCTGGATGTCCGAGGCTGAAGCATTAGAGGACAGAAGAACAGGGTCCTCTGTCCACACTGAGAGCCAGAAACTGGCATAGATGCTTGTTGCTTGGTACATAGCGAACAGCAGGAGGATGGCCACGCAAGCCAGGTGACCAACATGGCTTGCATACAAACCAAACACTTTGATCTTCACCTGATGAAATAATACATCTTACTGTATCTGTTTACCGTACTGTCAGTTTTTAGTGAAAAGGCCTTACAAAGGCACCCCCCACACACACCAAAAAACAAGCTATAAGCTATAAATATGGCAAAAATACAAATTATCTTGTGCAGTAAGATATAGGAACCAAAAAGCCCCTATGATTCAAACGTTTTCTTGTGTTCCGTAAAGGCTATTCCATAGTAAGCTGTGCATTTGTTTCTAAATGTCAGTGTAAGTCCTAGTGACAATTCTTACACTGCCAGTAGCAGTCTGTTCCTCCTCTGTCAGTTGTGCTGCGAGAGGATAGGTCACCATGGCACTGGGAGAGTGAAATGGGGTGCTTTTATTTTCCTGAGACTGTAGAAACCTGTTTCAGAAACATAAAGATATTCATATAAACTTTTCTAATGCCTCCTTATATTACATAAATGTGTGTGCACATGTATGATTGTGTGCAAGATATAGACTAGGAAAACATTTGGAATTTTTGTGTTAGTGTCTAGATGCAGACAATGAAAATTCAGAGAGGTGGGAGTGGGGTGGTGTGGGTAGGGGAGAGAGACAGAATGATAAAAAGTCATCTCACTAGCACAAATGTCAACACCCTCCCAACCCCCCGCCCCTCCCCACCAAACTGTCAACACCCAGAAGTAGCACATGATGTAATACCCCATCAGCACGACTTTAAAATTCTAACATAAAAAATGTGATGTGTTGACGAGTCCCTGAATGCAGATAGACACGTAGTACCTTTTTAATTTCATTAACCAAAAGAGCTTGGGAGCCAGTTTCATGAGATTTGGGAGATGCTGTGAGAGATGTCAAGTGAAGAGAAGAAAGTGAAAAATTGTGCTACCCTTTGCCATCCCTTGATAGTACTCTAAGCTGCAATTGATAGGCCAGTCTGCAGTGTTCCTTTACCTGCTCCTGATGCACTGATGTCTTTCTTAACCCAATGATTGGCCATCCCAATTTACTGACAATAGGCATGTTTATGTTTGGTGAACTCAGATGCAGAATCATCAGGTCAAGAAAAACGTCTTAACAAGGAATTAAGAACTGAGACCTGCTGCTAGCTCTGGCCATTGCTGCATCGTCACCAGAAGTACCTCCCTCCGAGGTGCTGGTAACAGACTCCACATGCTCCATCATATTGCGTCGCAGTTGAAATACTACACAGAGATCACAGCAATGGCTTCCTTGTCACATCAAGGTTTCATCCTGACCTTTGATTTCTAAAGGCATTTACAGCACGCATCTTCAAAACAATATCCATCCGAAAGATACACCTTTCTCTCCCTTCTCTAACCCTCTCCTCCTGAAAAAAAATAGCCCCATCAAATAAGTCACTACATCCTGAAGAACTATTATATTAACATTGATAATGTTAATTCTAAGCTCCCAATATTTTTTTTTTACTTAAAAATTTATTTGTGAAAATTTGTGGACAAAGAAGAGGTGAATTAAGATGCTGTGCTATACCTATACCGTATATCAATATATGTGTATTTGCTTGAGAGTGAAGTTAACACAGTTATTAAAACATATTTATCTTATTTTGTACATAATACATAATTTGTACATCATTTTGTATTTTGTACATAAAATATTTTATACTGACAAGCCATTTTGTCACTTTGCAGTGCTATATTCAACAATCTTTTTCACCAGTTTACATTTTACTACACATATTTGCTTTAAATGAAAATTTAGCTTAAATTAAACAAGTGACATTTGAGGAAATGAGTCAAACTAATTACATGTACAAAGATCTTTGTTTGAAGCTTCGTCTTACAGGCATTCATATAACCATAGAAAGGTTATTTCTGCTTTCCTTTCTTTTAGTTTATTTTGTACTGTGTTTGACTATATTTTCCTGTGTGTGTGTGTGTGGGGGGGGGGGAACTGAAGAAAGGGTAATGCCCTGAAACAGTGTGTTCTTGTAATTAACTTAACTCAGTACCTTTGTTGTTGCCAAAATTCAGTTTATTGAATACATGTACACATACTGGTAAAAGCCTATGATCAAAAGATAGAGCGGTAATGTGTCTTTGCCATCATGAGTCTAGATGATAGTGTAGTCATGAGTCTAAATGATAGTGTAGTCATGAGTCTAAATGATAGTGTAGTCATGAGTCTAGATTATAGTCATGAGTCTAGACAGGGTAGTCATGAATCTAGACAGTGTAGTCATGCCTAGGTAGTGTACATGTAGTCACATCTAAACAGTATAGTCATTTGTGTGACCAACCTTCTGGGTCATCTTCAATATCAGTGTCATCGGAAGTGGACAGTGTGTGGTGAAGGTACTGGGCCAGAGGTCCATTGCGTCTCATTAACTGCAGGTATGATCCGGTCTCCACAATCCTGCCCTCATGCAGCAGCACGACCGTGTCGACTAGTGGCAGCCAGTGTACTGCATGTGTCACAAGTACACGGGTCTGGGGTGAGAAATGTGTACTCATGGGATTGCCACCATTTTAACCAGAATCTAACCTTTTGTCTGCACTATAGGAGGCTATATGAGTACTGCATTAAATGAGCATTTCGTTTAAACATAGTATTAATGGGGTATCTTACTGGCACTCAGTGAGTTAATTCTTTCATGACATAAGTTACTTTTCAGGTCTGGAAAGCCTATCAATCAGCTTGTTTGCTATGAATGGATTCTTTTAAAGTAGTGATGTTGAATGTAGTCAATTTTACTGGTTCCAACATTATACACCTGATCCTGTGAAGAGTAAGACCCTAAAAAGGGGAAACCTTTCAGAAGCAAAGACATTTGGCTGGCACAGATTGATTTTCAGTACAAACTTATAAACAAACAGTGAAGACCTCGAATCTTTGACAAGCGGACACTATTTCTGGAACTGGCGATGATACCTTCGAAGAGCAGAGGTGCACTGAAAGGACGTGACAACACCTCTTGTAGCTTGAGCCTATGGACATCTTTTTAGCATGTTACAACCCTCTACTCTCCAAAGATGGGTGGCTGACACACCTCCGCCTTCCCCCTTGCTGGCCTACATACACCCCAACTTGCTCAAGTGAATCTACCAATCAGGATCGTCCACACAATGCATGACCGGAAAGTGGTGGTGTATGGAAACCATGCACCCGCCTGTATGATCACTCAACTGCAACTTTTAAGGTTGTTCCATAGGCTTGCACTATGTTTAAATCTACAGCAATTTCCCACCAAATTAAACAACACTTGCCATTTACAGTAAACAACCTGTGGAGCATGGTGAACCAAAATATTTCCTAACATTGTAACAAAAAGTGCAAGTGATAAAACAGCTGGAGTTGGGGGCCTCCAAGAAAAATAGCGAACGAATTCAAGTGTAACAACAAAGGAACTGGCAGCGCTATACATAGCCGTATGCAGACACATGTGACCAAGGGGGCTTATCATACCCAAACACGTAGCAAAGAGAGGGCCAAAAGAAAGGAACCTGGCAGATCCTCAAAAAAGATCTGCTGTCTTCACACAGCTAGCCCTCGATGCACAATGGCGCTAGTCTTCACATAGCTAGCCCTCGGTGCACATGTTGTGCACCGAGGGTTAGCTGTGTGAAGACTAGCGCCGTTATAAAGAAAGGGGCGGCAGATCTTTTTTGAGTATGAAGCTTTAACTCTTTGGCGACACGCAGCCGGCCTTCTAGTGACCGCCCGGCTGACCCTTGAGTCCGCATAGGTTTACATGTTTAAAAAAAATACCGCTTAAAAACTACCACACTCACAGTAATATATTTTACATATTTAGAAAGATCTATTCTTCGGCATCACAATGGAAACAATACTTTTAGTTAAAAATATTAAATACTACTTACTGTTGTGATTTTTCCGGCGTCTAGTTACCTACCCAATCAGGAGGTAGAGCAAATTGTTACGGCCGACCCAATTGGCTCGACAAAACAGTCAGGAGAGACTGCGCGGTGGAGTGGGGAAGGTAGCCAGCTGAGAGCGAGGGGAACCCGCACCCCGTCCCTCGGTTGACCCGTCACCCTGAGAGAGGCTGCGAGGTGGGGGCGAATAACACTCCGGGCTACAACCTACCACCTAGGAACGGGTAGAAAGCCCATTCGCGTTTTTCTGGCAAGTCCGCGCTCGGGGCTATATAGGGGCCCGACCGCAAATGTTAAGGGCCAACATGTGAAATGCCGATTGCCGAGTGCCGATTGCCAGTTGCCGATTGCCGTATGCTGAAGGACGAAGGTATTACAGACGAGTGCAGGCATTATCCTCGACGTGGACTGAGAACCAGCAGTGCTTCTGCAACAGGGGTGACTCTTGCCAGTCAGGAAAGGAACTTGGGCATTTTGGACTGGTGTTGTGATTGTGGAGCTGAGAGACGTGGCGTCTGCAGTATTCCTATCCAGCATCGTGAAAGTGAGTTTACGTACAGTGTAGGACACGACCGTAGCTCAAAAGCTAGAGGAACAAACTTAGACGATAGTAAATCAAACTTGTTGATTTGTCGGTTTGTAGAAACGGTTATTTCTTGTGTGATCGTCGGTCGATATGATTGTGTGTAAAGACGTCGACGTGACGTCATATTCAGAGAGGTTTTAGTACGGAAAGGATTAAGTTTTCTTGAATTTTACCGAAGTGAAGTATCGGCACGGTAAAATTCATAACCCGGTCAATAACGTGTGCGTGTGGATACGTATAGCGTAGCTGGGATGAATGTATGAGAGTGCGAGTGATTGTTCTACATGTGTCAGTAGATGCATATTGGAGCATCATTCCTTGTGTAGTGAAATATTCTGTTGTAACTGTAAATAAATAGAGTAGTGTATTATCGCTGCCCTCTTTTATTAAGTTGTGCGCGTGACAAGCAAGGGGGTGGGGGCTTGAGCCGAGTGGAAATTGATTAAATTAGGCAGCGATTGCAGTGTTAGTTTCCCCCTTCTTGACACATTTTTATGTTGTGATAACTCTAGTCAACGAGCAGACGAGTAAAACACATAAGCGCCATACCCCTAGACACGACAGAGACAATACCGCGACACTTACTATTTGGTCCCAAATACAGTCACTTTTTGCACACACAACAAACGAAACAAGTGTAGCCATTGTGAACGACGGATGTAGACCTGGCGACCCGCTACACTAAACCTTGTTTGGCAAGCCGAAACTGTTTCCGAAACTCATTTAGACAGTGCAGGGGAAACAACCGATGATAGAGCTTTACAATGATACAAAGTTTACTTCCCTTATACCGTTAAATGCGTCGCTGCAAGTTTTAAAATCTGTCAGATGTGTGTAGGGCGCGCGTCCTCGACGGTCAGTCGGGCCCGTCGCTTGATATCAGGCTGCGTGTCACCAAAGAGTTAAATTCTAACGTTTACTTCCGATTTTGTGAGGCAGGTTTTAAGAATCTTCAAGTCAATGGCAATATGGCGAAGGCAAGTTCTTTTTACTGCCTACTTCTTTTTCTTCTTTGCTACTTTTTTTCTTTTTCTTGGTTTTATATGAGATGCAATTTAAAGAGTTTTATGGAGCCTTCTTGTAGTGAGCAGCCAGATAAGTGAATTTTGATTTGGTGCATGCAGTTTGCCTTTAACATGAAAACCGCCCAAGCTTCAGCTGTGGTCTCTGGTTTCACTTAATGCTAATTTACCATAACCAATCAAAATGACTTTGCTTATGATCAGTCCAGCACACAACCAATCAGAACTGAGTTTGCAAGGCCTTTGCATTTCCCCAAAATGGCATCGAAAGAATCGGAAAGTAAGCATGGGACCTCTAACATAAATAGATAACTTGGTTTTTGTTGCGTTTACATTTGCTAGTGTATGCAACATGCTTAGCTCTTTCTTGACTGTCCTTCAGCTGGAACACTGAAAAGGAGACACCTTTGAGAAGACACTTTAGGTTTTCCCCATACCTGTCCTCTCTTTGCAGGATCACATGGATCTGAATTTATTCTATAGGTGACCTGGAGATCTTTTAGCTTATCAAACTAAACTGTCATTTTCTGAATCAAGACATTTTAGGTTTCCCCCATACCTGTCCTCTCTTCGCGGGATCAGGTAGACTTGAATTTATTCTATAGGTGACTTCGAGATCTTTTAACTTGCCAACCTAATCATCATTTTCTGAATAATTAGAACTGCTGGAGTGAAGTTTGTTGCTGCCTAAAACATGGGTACTCTCCCTTATTGATGTGAAGTTGCATCTAAGCATTCTCACCTTGTGTCTCAGCATGCCCTTGTCACTAATAACATGGCGGAAAATGTGCTTCCCTACATGGCTGTCCACTGCAGAAAGGGGATCATCAAAAAGGTACACATCTGCATCTTCATACACAGCACGTGCTAGGCTGACACGTTGTTTCTGACCTCCACTTAAATTGATGCCCTGCCAGGGAGAAAAGATCTAGTGAAACAAAGTCTTATGGTCATTCCGAGTCTGTAGCAGTCTTATCATGCCTGCTACCATTAGATCTAGCCATCAGAGACGTAATATTATGTTCATATACTTCCACATGCTCTAAAGAGACTTGTTAACTAGACACAGTGCCACATTCTCCACAGTTAGGCCAATTTCTCTTTCACCATATCTGAACAAGCTTGCAAATTGGGGAGAATGATTAACTCTTTGAAGCCGTAGGGAACACAGATCGCCCCCGCCATTGGCAAGGCTTTCTGCCGTAAGGGCGATATAAGTACATGTGCGTTATGATTTTTAAAATTTCATCTGCTAATCTTTTAAGGGAAAGAACTCTTACAATCAAAAGCTGAATCATTTCTTCACGAGTTGCTCCCCTTTACTGTGTTTAAACTGACATTGAGACCGGTTTCCGGCCATAATTCCAAGCGAGTATCCACATGTGTTTTGTCACTTGAGAAATGCTAGATTTACTCTTCAAATTACACACTGAAGAGGAAAATGACATTGTTTTGCAAATTTACTTTGATAAAGTGGATGAAGACAAGAGTATTTGTACCTGAAAGACCCAAAAGAGTGATTACAAAGAGAAAAGCGCGAGCACGTGTTGTAAACAGTATCGAACAGACTGTGTATAAGGAATCGTGAGGACTTTTGGATTACTTCAACTTCAGCTGTGTTTCCATCAAAGGATTTTACAAATTATGGAACAAGGTCCAAGAAACACACTAAGAAACGAGTTTTTTTTTGTTTAATGTAGATACCATGTTTAAATCACTTTTCTATTGTTTTGGGGGATTTTTTAATGAATTTTTGAAAAAAGGCTAAAAATGCCCCGTCCACAGGGACGGCTCGAGATACGGTAGCATTAAGTAAATTCCTTTATCTTTTACATTTTTGCACTTGCATAGTGTCTGGCCACAAGACAACTAATTTCTTCCATTGTGTTGTCTCTTTCTTACCAAGGTCTAGATCCAAATGTCAAATTCAACCTAAGAAAGTATGCTCTTCACAAATATCCATCGAAGTTTCTTGGCTGCCATCAAAATCGTAGATTTAAAAATCAGCTCTGCGCCATTTTTCTTTTTTAATAATTTTTCAAGTGGTGTGCAACTAACAAATGTGTTTATGCTATATTCTGTGCACTTCATAATGGCTTGGGAGCTTTGTTACCCCACATTCTGTATTGAAATGCATAAGTTTCAGAGGTATAAGGCAAGGCCATTGTCGTAGAAGTGGTGATAGAGGTAAGACGAATCCAGAAGTGAGGGGCGAGTGGGAAGCCATAGCTACTGAAAATGAAGAGCCAAAAGAAAATCAGTCATCCATGTGTCTGCCAGTCCAGAACAGCCACACAGGACTTCATGCTTCGCCATATGACCAACATTTCACATCCAAATAACAAGACAGCACCACACCTTTTCACCAATTTCTGTCTGTTCACCACCAGGCAGCATAGAAACATCAGCTGTCAGTGCACAAGCATTCAGCACTTTTCTGAAGCGCCTCGAGTTGAATGCTTTACCAAACAGGATGTTGTCCTTCAGAGATGCATTCTGGATCCATGCTTGTTGTGGTACATAGGCAACACTGCCCTATTTCAAGAAAAGCAGCATGGCATTTAATATCCTCTGAAAAATATCAACAGTTCAGAATTTAGATTTACCCTTATTTTTTGTTAGGCATACTATTCCAGGAAAGTTCAAACATTCTTGAAAAGTTGTCATATTCTTTTTCATGGCAATTTTATAGAGGAATGTGAAATAGCTATTCATAATTCTCTATCAGAATATCTAGCCCTAAGTTTACCTGTACTTACGCAACAACATAGTCTACTTTAAAAATGATATAATTGAATACATCTGGTTGCCTAATTTTGCAAGGTGTCAGACATGTTACCTGTCCAACAACCTGGTGACAAAGCAACCATTATTGTCAAGCCTTGATACCTCTCCCTCACCGCCAACAAACAAAATAGTTTGTAATTGTAGATGGACCCCTTCCTCTAGAAAGTAAAACCATTAAAGTGGCCTGACCTTGACTATGACCTTGCCACGATGACACAGAATCTCGCCCAACATGGCTGCCAGAAGAGAGGACTTGCCACTCCCTATGTAACCCACAACAGCCACTAACTCCCCTTCTGAGACCTCCATGCTGATGCTGCAGCAGCAAAAAGAGAGAGAACAAAGTTTAATCATATAAACCCATTAGCACATTTCATTCCTCTTGGTGATTACAATTTCATAATTTCAGCCTCAACCCCCAGAAATCTCCTTTTGACTGACTGATGAGGTGTGTGAAAATTTGCACCTTCACAAGTTCCCTTCCTTCCTTCTTAATTTCAGTTAGGTGTGTTGATGTAATATGATCAAAATGTATAGAAAAACTGCATACCTATTCAAAGATGAGTGACCCATCTGACTGTCCCAGCTGAAGTGGCCTCGTTCAATTACGATGGCCTTCTCTAAAAAGGGAGGACAAAGGAAATGTTATAATCTACATGGAAATCCAAGGTTATTCTGTGACACACCTGGCACCCAATATTTTACCCTTCTTTACAGATAAAAAATAATCATCAAAATTTACATCATGCTGAAAACTCAGCTGTTTTTGAGCATGGTGTGCTGCCCTCTATCTCCTTCAGTTTTCAGGGTTGCCAGAGATGCGAAGCCTGAGCTAATTAGTTTTATGTACTAGTTTCCTGTTGTTTACTTGCAACGTTGACTGTACATGTCAATATCACCATCATCTGTAGGTCATGTTCAGCTGTTAAGGTTTAATTTCATTTACTTGCATTGTTGACTACTATAAAGTATCATCTTTGCATTCAGTTAATGTTCGATTTCATTTACTTGCTTTTTCAGATTCACATCATTCATAACCCACCTGTTGGGTAACTTTTGCTGACAACATTGGGATCCAGTTCATCTTGTTTCAGGAATTTCTCAATGCGTTTAATGGAGACTGATGCCTGTCACACACACACACACCCACGCTATGATTACACCCTGCTGGTTAGAAAAGGGTTCATGTAACCCTCGTCTGATATAATCTTAAAGTCAATGGATTAAAACAAAGACTGAAGAGATTCTAACACTTCATCACAATATTACAGGACTCTTCACTTTCTGAACTGCTGAAAAGCAGGTAGAAGGTTGGTGGTTGGAATCATGTTGTGACCAAGGATTATTTCTGGACTTATACATTGTGCAAACTCCATTCAGCCATGTCACTGCACATTAAACCGCCTGCCTGCACTGGCCATCTTACTGCGGCTATCAGTTTGGTGGGGGTTTCAGTGCAAAGCCTAGTAACAGAAATCCCCCCCCACCCCCATTCCCATGATATGCACCCAGTTTGCGATGGAACATTAGAACACCAATCAACCAAACTTCACTTTCTGAAAATCTTTTTACTGTACCTTTCAAATACATTGTGGTTTATTTTTAAAGTCCCTATGTTCCAGACAGTATATAAATGATCTTTCAGATGTTAACAAAAAGCAGCTGCACCAAGCTACATGAAATGACACAGACAATCAACAGTTTTGGGGCATTAACCATTCTTCCAGACAACACAGATAGAAAAAGAGGGTAGCTGAGTGTAGCGTATGATCTACTTTGCTACACTCACCTAAGTGCCTGTTTTTTGTCTTTATCTTGCTCTATAAGTTTGCGTTGTCCTTGCGAAGGGGTAATGCCCCCAAACTGTTGTGTGTTGTTCCATATTTATGTAGCTTGGTGCAGTACCTTTTTTGTAACATCCCTAACAGTAAAGGCACTGGGTGTTACCAGAGGCTGAAAAAAAGCAGACAGTTTTTGGCATTAGCGTATAACCTGTGCATGCGAATAGAACGTGACTTCCGATGAGTCCTGGAAGTCAGCAACCATGTGTCATGTGCCCCGGAATTCTCTCACCAGCAGTTGTACTGATCACATCTGGTTGCCGGTTGTGGTCTCACCTCTGGTGCATCCCAGTGCAAGGTAGTGTTGAGGTTATCAGATTTAAGGGTTCTTTTCCTCACAAGTGGGAGCTGTTTTTACGATGTGGGGTATATTGACTTTCGTATACAAGGTCATTTTGGGTTTTCCAGCCATAGTAATTATTATGGCATGGTCTTTGTCTAAAAGGGTGTAAATATTATTTTGTCACACAAGATGATTGCTTTAATGAAATTATGACGTAGAAAGGGCGGAAGGTTTAGATTATAGGTATAGATGGCATTGGGATTGGGGGGATTATTTCGGATTTTGCACGTGGTATTCCCACAAATGGAGATGCCGCCATGTGGCAGTTACCTGGTCTGCCGCTTCATCATTTAATCTTTCTTGTTGTGGACACTCACGGTTAATGGTTAATTGCATATCATTTTATTAGCGGACATGTTTGAATTATTTTTGTAAGATCTATGTTTTTATATTTTTCTGTATGTACATTTACCATTGATGCTATATTGTGTGATACTGTAAGTCGTCTGCTATGAGCCTTGCTTTTATAGGTGCAGCAGGATATTAATGGTCCCTGGGGCACTGCTGAGGTTGGTTAAGATATAAGGGGAGGAAAGGCTTGTTTTTGGGAACTATATGGTAGGCTGGGTGATTGTAGGGTGTAGTTATGTGCTAATGCTAGACATGGTTTTGAGTGAGTGTACTGACAATGGTTTATGTGTAACAAACGACTGTTTTCATGATGCTGTGTCCCCTTGCAGGGTCACCTGCAAAATAAAAAACCCTGATCACAATTTTCTTATCCTACGACTTGCCTCTGTGTCGTGGTTTTCATGCTGCACACCATCAGCCTACCTCACAACGTGCCGACACATTCATGAAATTGGAATTACATTTGTTCTGCTGATTTTGTTTCTTGAGATTAAAAGGGGTGTTGTGACTTCTATATTCATTCCTCCAGTGGCTTTGTTATTGATTCGGGCCAGTATGGAGTTTGCTTTTAGCTTCTGAGCCTGCGCCAACCAAACTCAAACCGTGTATCCCAAGGACAGGGGGTTTTCCTTGTGACCCAACCGCTACTTGGGGTGGTTTACATTTTGTTAACTTTGGTTTATTTCCAAGAGGCAATCACATGTTCCTTTCGATCCTTTGGATGGAAGAAAACATGGTCTAGCCTTACAATCAAAAGCTGTCTAAATTATTTCCAGCACAGAGGCATACATTCAAGAATCTTCTGTACTGCAGTAACTTTGAAATGACTGAGTGACCCTCCAACATTTGAAACTGTACCTGGGCCGTGAAGGAGATCATCTCCGGAATGAAGGAGATGGGAAACTGCAGGATGTTGAACAAGGAAAGAGTGACAAACGCCTTGTTGGCATCAAGCCTTGCCTCAGGGTCACTTAGTACATAGGTGGCAAATGTGGCTAAGGTGACCTTCACATGCAACAGTGCCAACATTACATCCTGTAAAATTCTTATGGGTATATATATATATAATATGTATATAAAGATTACACAGTCCCATTTTTCATACCACCGATTATTAACTGTAAAATAGAGTTACAGGTGTTTTGCTCAGTTTTACTTTTCAGGACATATATATGTCTGGCCTTACATAGGAACAAGATCTACTTTGATAAATTAGACCTTTATCTGCTTCTAAAATAATACATTAAGCTGTTTCACACGTTTAAACCTACCCAGCGTCATAACAAGTTAATGGCCGTCACATCAAGTTTTTACCAATACTTAACTGTACAAAAAGGCTTTTTTCCTCACTGGACAAGGAGTGGAAAAACTTAGCAACAGGGTAGAGGCTGAACAGTAAAAGCACCGAAGAGTTTCTACTTTATAAAGCAGGTAAGGTTTTTAAATTTTCATATTGCAATATTCTGGTAACAGGTCAATACACAAACAATTTATATCATTTCTTTTTATAATTTGTTTTTGATTCGTTTATTAGTCATGATGAATTAGATAAAGTCGGAATTTATTTATCTCTGCATTTTTGTATGTGTGTATGCGTGCATAGCCAACTGGTGGCCTTTGCACCAGACAACTAAAGTATCAATCATACTTACCAAATAGGGTGCACACGTCCAGATGAAAATACTAAATGCATTAAGATGTGCCACTTTAGTTAAAACGCCAATTTCCTCTCTCCGAATATTAAGCACTTTTTCTTCAAAAGATGCTTCCCATGCATACAACTTAAGAACCTGGAGAATAGGAGAAAAATGTACATGTAAAGGGGAAGAAACTGAGACTGACTACTTCATGGGGGGGGGGGGTCATATATGCTGTTCATAAGTAGTGTACATAAAATACCCAGGGTAAACTCAGAACCACTCATGGCCAGAAGGGCAGATAACAGATGCTCATGCACCCTACCCCAGAACAAATATTAAATGGCTCAAAAGAAAATGAAATACAAATATAATGACTACCCATCAAATCTTCATGTAGGCATCAAATAATACTTGGTGCTTAACAGTTATCACAGTACATATTTATTTTGTTTCTACAACTAAGAAGAATTTATGGGTTGGTCATGATGGAATTCATTTTCATTTGAACCATTATATAATTTGACAAACATATAATTAAACTGTTTGTAAGGGAATATGTTCAGAAGAGAAAAAAATCAGAGTGCTTATCACTATAGAATGGGATATACACAACTGACACAAGAGTTAGTTAAAAATGAATGACAAAGCATTTATAACAGTTTTAAGAAATATTGAAAAACATAACTGTAAATTTAGTGAAAAACAGAGGAATAGGCACCTTGATGCCACTGAGAATCTCGTGCATCAGCTTCACACGACGATCTTTCCACTGGAGGTTCTGTTTCTGAAGGTGTTGCTGGCGGAATGCCAGGAACCCATTCACTGGCACAAGCACGAGAAGCAGTACTACTCCAGCCAGCACGCTTAAGCCAAGAGTGTCCCAGAGCAGGTACACAGCAAACAGCACCTGTGGCCCAGGCAGGCAGACAAGACAATCATAAATGCTTTTTACGTATATATGTTCATGTAACTGTGCAAGAGTATTTAAATATCCCCATTATTTAAGTTAAGAAAAAGGTACTTAGCCAAGGTACACTGAACAACAAAGACAACAGTTTCCGGGCCATTACCCCTTCGTTAGGACAGCCCAAACATAGACATAGACAATAACAGACAAAAAAAAAAACAAACAAACAAACACAAAATTCTTTTTTAAAAAGGCACTTAGCTGAGTGAGGTTATATAGCATGGTACAGCATCAGGCAATATGCAGCAACAGGACAGAGTTCACATTCAAAGACAGCTAGCAAAGAGGGGTCATGCATTTAACCAATTGGATCACAACCCTCCTTTTTTTTTAATCTTTGCATGTTCTTTTCTCTATATGTCTGTGTTTGTGTTGTCCTGATGAAGGCGTAATGTCCCGAAACTGTTCTCTGTGTCGTTCAATGTAGCTTTGGTCAGTACCTTTTTGTTAACTTAGGTTTATTTCCAAACAGCAGTCACATGTTCCTTTTTATCCCCATAGTTGTAATTTGTATTTGTGTACATGTACACAATGTTCATCTATCTGCAAAAGATTAGTTTAAATTATGTGTTAACCAGAGGCATTTTATTTCACATGCGTTCTGTCATAGACTTGATCTTTATTCAGATCAAAAAGTCTCATAATCTGGCATCTCTAAATTAAAATCTGTATCATTTTGTTACAAGTGCCATCTTACTCCGACTTCTGGGTGGCATGAGTGCCCTTGCCTTTCTTTCGGAGGGGTTAATTTATGTTTTAAAATAAATAATTGTCAGGTTGCTTCAGTACAAATTAAAGTTTTTCATACCAAAGATTGTTTTTTTGGAACGCGGGTACAGTGAATATTTAAATTAATGCGTTAATGAAGATTGACACTTCAATAACAATAATCGACGAAACCTCTGAAAAATGAATGTTAGTTGAGTATGTCTTCTTTCGGACTGCTTGACTTGCCTGCAGAGGTATAGACCATACAATCCAGGTGTAGCTCATTACGTCTTGCACCCGCTGACAGTCCACTGCCATGAGGTTCACAACTTCTCCAACTGTGCCGCCATCTTGTTGACCCTTTGTACTCAGTTTCAGTGACTGCATCAGAAGTGGAAAACACGGAATGAAGATCTGTCTGTAGTATTTGAAATCACACAACTGCCAGAGATTTCAGTTCACTGCATTTGAGATTTTTTTCACATCTACCATGCAGATGGCAGTAAACAAATAGATCTAATCTTGCTAATTATGAACTCAAGCAAGGTCCATATTTTTACTCAAGTGTAAACAGCATGCAGGGCAGTATGAGAAATGTTATAAAAAGGCTGCAACAAAAACTGACTTAAATTCTGAATACAGTGTATACCTTAATTCCTTATACAAAGTTACACCAATAAGATTCTACTAATCATGGACTAAGACTCAACACATGCACATTCTGCCAGAAGAAACATACAAAATATTAGCTTAAGAGTCACACTGCTGGGACTGCTAGCCATTTGCACCCATGCACTCAAGTGTGGCCAGTAGCTATAAAGAGGCAATTTAAGTTTTCCAATTTTCTTCAGATGGTACAATCCTACAGAAGTGAACCAACCTTTTTGTAAATGGAGGACATAAGGGCAATTTTCATGCGCATACCAGTTGTCATGGCAATGTGATAGTGTTGGTGATAGAATGTTGTCTGTGCCCAAGATGTTACCAGCATGCCAGCTGCGATAAAAAATCCCTTCCATGGCTGGTCAGTCGGTGTTTGGATGTGGTGAATTAGAAGCCTTCAAAAAAATCGAGCAAAATATCGATAGTCTGCTTATGATTATATGAAATATTTTTGCATGGAACCTTCCATTATCTATAAAATATACAGAGAACCCTACAACAGTACAAATATGGACAGAAATAGTTCTGCACTGAGAACATACTGAACCAAGTAAAACAAAAGGACAAAATCAAAGTCAACATTTCAGGGCATTACACCTTCAGGGGAAAAAAAAAAGAAAACAGACATAATGAAAACAAAAAGAGATTTACATATAGACTGTGAACATACCAAATACGGGGGACTGAGGCAGTTTGACCAATGATCGATGTCTAATTATAATTAGACTATGTTTCTTTGACTATATATTTCTATATATCAATCTAAAAATATGATTATAAACTATAGTCCATTATTTTAAACAAAAAATTCTCTTGAAATTGGATCAAATCTTAAGAGAAAACTCCAATATGCGACTTTGAAAAAACAGGCCAAATCAGGTCTTATAATGGAAGGGTTGTATAAGGGAGGAGTAATTGTGTTGAACCGTTAGTACAGCATGTAGGTATATTTACTGTGATGGATGGGCTAAGAAATAAACACATCTATGTTATCATGGCACCCAACTGCAACATGTGTTTTGAAGTTTTTATCTACCAGTGCACTATATGTGAAAATATTTTTTTTGTATCTCAATTATTGAACATGTAGTTTTATCACACATCAGACTTACTATCTCATCATATCTATAGTTTCACCCTACCACACACACAAACACACACACATCATTAATAAAACTTTCTGGCTCTGCCAATTCAAGAAATTGAAATTTTATTATATAAAAAAGTAATCAAGCTGCGAGCTGGGTGATGCTGTCGATCACAGATCTCCGACACTGGCGTATGTTGTGTCATGTCACATTTCTCACAACAAAGAAGCAATACCTGATCCCTGCAGGCAAGCGGCCCACACATGAAAGACGTAAAGTCTGGACACCTGTGGGTAACTTACCTTTCGCTAGGCTAGAGAGTGTGAACGAGACGTAACTGTGTCTACCTGACGTTCACCTTGTTACTGAATTCGGCGAATCGGCCCAGACAAAGGCTTACTGTTTAAATACACTAACAGAATATGAAATAAGACTTTGAGGATGAATTACAATAAAATCTATGATATAAACTATAATTTGTCCTGTGAAATGTCGAAAAGACACCGATCGAGAAGTCGCGTATTGCACAAAACTATCAGTCCGTTACTTTGTTAGGCGTAAAGTTGTAAATGGATGTCGGCCGCAATATTGCCGACTTCCATTAATTGCTTCGATCTTTGGTAGGAGCATTTTCAATATCTTTTCTGCCAAGTTCCTTTCTTTCGGCCCTCTCTTTGCTACGTGTTTGGGTACGGTAAGCTCCCTTTGCGCACAGGCGTCTGCATACGGCTTGTGTGAGCGCTGCCAGTATCTTTCTTTGTTGGAGTCTTTTCTAGATTTGAAACAGTTCTTTTGGGCTTCTCAGAGGATTTTGGGTCGACACTTCGCGTTTCACAGTGAACAACATATCTTTGCAAAAATTAAGAAGTTTGCTAACCTTTTTTTCCCCCGCTCGACCAGGGAAAGTCGTATACTGCGCAAAGTCGGCCACTTTCGTAGGTCGGTGGTCGGGGAGTCGTAAATAGGAGGTCATTTATAAAGTAAATCTACAAATGGTCTCTGCCAGAAATGTTTGGGTCGTATGCCGAAGACAGTGCTGTGCCAGAGGAAGTCGTATATGGGAATGCCTTATATTTTAAGGCTTTAGTGTAATAATACAGCAACTTTAAAATTCGGATTATTATTTTTTTTACTTGAGATGGCAGGACTATAACTTTTATAAGTTTATCTCTGTCTGAGCCAAGCCGTATAATATATTATATATATATGCTGCATATGTCTTGCCAAATAACTTGACGCTTCCAAATACAAAAAAAGTGAAAGCCTGTGACAGTGTGGGATTCTTTCTCGGTAATCACTCAGGTGTGAAGACAAGCATCTCATTTTTTAACTAAAAAAAGAGACATAAAGACGTACAGATCGTGTATGGAATCCACGTTGATATGATATTCATTAATTGCAGTATGAGCGTAAATGAACACTTACCACACTTACCCAAGCAAGAGTGGGCTGGTGTACTGGAGAAAGTCTGAGAAGAATTTGCAGATATACGAAAAAAGGACGTCAGCATAGTAGGTTCTGAAGAGCACTCGCAATAAACTCCACTTCCTGTCTGGTACTGTACACGTGCCTGCGCTTTTTATCGTGTTTGTATTGGCCACAGATCTGGAAGCACATCAGATTACAGTGATGTTTACTGACAGTCTGTGTACAGATACATTATTATTTAGTCTTTAGGTCAACATGCAACGTGTCAGAAATAAACGATGCGCGTTTATATTATAAAATGGTTTGACAGAGTGAGACGGTGCTATGCTGTAAGTGTATTAAGTTGCCCTTGTAGGGTGTGTACAGATACCCTGAATGAATGGTCACTTGAAAATAGATACTGTATAACTAACGAATACAGATGTGTAATGCACATTGCTTGTCGAAAGTTTAGAGGAGCATCTACAAAATTTACTGTGGATCTCTTGTTAGAGAACTGAAATTATTGCAGTGTTGACCTGTAATCAGAACTTGGTCCGTCGCTCAAAAGCGGCACAATCTCTGTAGCGTTTTCATTAATGTCATCTTGACTGCTTTTCCTAGTCCTGGCTGAGTGCTTTTCACTCACATCTGCATTACCATGGGCTTTAGTCGTTGAGGATATAGAAGAAAAAGAGCTGTATGAATCCCTAAAATGAAATAACAAGAATATTAAGATGCAATTAAACAAGTTCTCTTGAAGATCAATTTACGTGTGCTAAGAGACGGTAGACAGTGAAACGCTATACTGTTTGCTTCCAAAAGCAAAAGAAATAATCCAGACACATGTGCCTGTCTTTGCAGAATATCTACCAAGTACCAACGCATGCTCAGACACTCTACCCCACCTTATCGACTCTCGCGCGCGCTAGCTCGCACGCACGCACGCACTTTTGCATGTCCAGACTTATGCACGCAGCGCGCGCACGCACACATACATAAGTGCACGCACAGACACACACACATACACATACATTGTACTACCCAAACGCGTGTGGATTGGTGGATGTACTAAATTTAAAAAGGTGGGCTGTAGACACAGAAAACGATTTGGATGTTTAAGTGACAACCTTACCTATTGGCAAAGTACATTTTGCGAGTCCTAGCGGCAAGTAATGCCTTTTCGAAGGCGGGTACAACTGTTGAGCTCTCGTCACGTGGATTCAAATGCCAGAGGTCTTGAGACTCTAGCGGTCTTTTAAAGCCAGACACAATCAACCTGTAGGTGTTTAAAAATGTTCGTGAATGTCGAGAGGGACACGTATCCCTTCCACTGAACATGCGTCGAGTTTCTTCTAGCACTTGCAAACAGTACACATCACATTTAGGAGAACCAAATGTGTGCACATGCATAAACGATACTCAAATTCCCACACATACACAACAAGCACCAATGGTCAACCAAATCATGTTTCCTTGTTCTTATATAGCCAAATCATTAAAAAAACCATCGTGTGAGAACATTTTATATTTCTCTGAACAAACTTACTTTGTCATCCACGAAAATGTTAGACGTGAAAGAAATGTTGCCTTTATTTCAGGGCAGGCCTGTTGTACACGTAGAAGGAAAGCAAAACGTGAAAATGTGTATCCATATATATACTGTAATCATTTGTAACCACCAAAGCCACGATGTGACAGGTAATATGCATACAGCGACGTTTAGTTTTAAGGAGAAGGGGCAGAAAGCTGAAGAAAGATGGGAAATAAAACAGAAAAGATAAAATATAAAAAAGCAGAATATCTAGACCCGCTTAGTAAGAAGTGGGGTAAGAGGGCACAATGCGACATATGATTTATCATTTTTTTGGATGTGGGTGTGTACGCGCGCTCGCAGTTATAGGTACTTGCGTTGATACTTGCATTTGGATTTTTGCACTTGTTGCCGAAGATTAAAAAAAGAAAAAAGTCAGAGGAAATGGTCAGTTTTTAATGTACATCCAAATCTTTAACTGTTTTTCACATCATGCAAGACATAAAACACGAAAAGAGCATGCAGATATCTCTGACACATTCACCTAGCTGCGTTGACATAGGAACAACTACCAATCCTTTAGATCAAGTGCAAGATGTGCCTTTGCATCGGTCAGTAAATGTACGTGTTTCTACGTTCTATAACTGAACCAAAGATCCAAACTAATTGCGAAAAATTTTAAAAATTTACTTTCTCTCTCTCTGTGACTCGACAGTTTATGCTACAATATTACTATTGGAGCGTTTGTAAAGTCATGTTCTGTAACACCAGGTTAAAAACCCTCCAGCTTCACCCTTGGGCAAATGCACGTGCCCTAAAAAAAAAAGAAAAGAAAAGAAAAAAGAAGGATCAAGACACATGTCATGAATTAAAAACAGTGGAGTGGGAAAAATGTTTGAAGCTGTGTAGGTCATGCAATCTTACGTCCGGTCGCCAGTTCCTGGGGACATCTGCATAAATCGCTTGCAGGAACAGCTGGGTCACAGTCAGAACGAAGGACACGAGAAAAATTAAGAAACGAATCAGATCCTTTTCTGGCATCTGAAAAGCAAAACCATTAAACCCAACAATTATAATTGTCCAAATACTATTCTCAAGGAGAAGTGTTTACTTGCTGAGAGAGATGGGGAGGGTCGAAGAAGATACACACGGAGTTGATTAAAAGAAAAATATTCAGACTAAAACATATGAAATAAAAGTGATCACCTTGGTAAATACATATCATTAGGAAGAAATCCTACAATTTGTATTTCGATGGTCAGAGGCATACTCTAAAACTACAAAAAACACCAAACTAAACAAAGACTACAAAAATTAAAAATTACAAGAACACTAAAACAAAAAGCTTAAGAATGAAGGCAAATGGTAGATTTATTGTCTTTGTCTTCATCTTTGTCATGTCTTAGCTTGGTCCAGTTCCCTTGTTTTAAATTTAACTAAGGTAGATTTATTGTGACCTTGTATTCTTATGGATTAAAAGGTTTACCTCCTTCTCCACCCTCCCGCGCCCCGGTCATTTTCCTGCTCCATTTCCCCCCCTCTCCTGATTGTGAATTTTTTTTAAAGTTTATTATATTATACAGTAGTTAAAATGAAAACAAAAACAACCCAAAAAACTATTTAACAACCAGACCAAAAAAGGGGGAAAAAAAGAAAAGGAGATCAAGTGGGGATGGAGTTAAACATAGAGAGAAATGCAAAAATTATCTCTTGATTGTTAATATGATGAGCCTATGTAGTTATATACGATATTGTTTGAATTGTTCACTATCATCACTTCGAATTTACTGTCCCATCCAAACTTAATTTGAAAGGATAAAAAAAAACAGCAACAGCAAATCACTGGCATGATGTTTTTGTATTTTGCTGTCTTTTGGTGGGATGAGGAGTACGTTTTTGAAGACGTTTGCTTTTGACATAATAATGCTGAAAATTCTTACTCCGGACATAATGTAGGAATACAGAGGTATAATATCCAGAACAGAGAGAAGCAGCCAGTAGATAAACAGAACTCCTGACGTAATGGCGCCCCTCCATCGCTCTATCTGGGTCAGTGCTGCTGCAAGCAACTAAACGGAAAGAAACGATTGGTCAACCGATCAGCGCTTAAAGAAGCAATATTTGGTGGAATGGAAATATAACATATGTCTATTCTGTTCTTAACAAAACAAATCTGTGGTCTAGTTTGACAAATCTGGCCGTTAGAAGGACCTTCAGCACACACACATGCACACACACACAAACACCCACACGCACACCCACCCACACACACACTCCCACACATCCACACACATCCACACATCCCCACACCACTCCCCACACCCCCCCCCACACACACACGTACATGCCCCCCACACCCACCCACCCCCACACACATCCCTGAAACTGATGGAAGGGCTCAGAGGTGCCTCTCGAAACAAATGGATGGTCAACCGGTGAACGTGTACAGAAGCAATATTTATCAAATGGAAAATCGACAGCTGTCTACTCCTTTCCTAACCAAACAAATGTGTCTCATAGTCTGGAAAACCTGGCTGTAAGAAAGCGTTTCAGGTACCAAACAAGCACTGATGAGAGGCCTCAGACGTAGTCTTGTAAATTTTCAAAGACCGAAGATAAAGCTGACTGCATCCTCTTAGTTTTCATTAGTTCACACTTGGTTAACTGTTAAGTTTAAGAATGAGTGTAAGATACTACAGTGGTAAATAAAGTTTTGTTTAATTTGATACTGATACAACAGAAAAGTAACTTGAATATCACTGTGCAGGGTAATCGGTTTAAAGTTTAGTGCAGCTTTTCAAAACAAGAAAATTGAAAAAGTTACTTCTGAATTGTATTCTTAATAAAATAAAATAAAATAAAATAAGTATTAAATGACAGAAGAATAGCAAAGTACTCAATGCAATCTATCTTTTTACGAACACATACTCACATAAGTGACACCCTCCACAAAGCGTGCAATGTAATGTGCTGTTGGGTAGGGAAGGCTGCGCTCCTGGAAACCGTATTCAGATAAAACAGCGACTACTGCCGATAATGTCAGGAGAATTGAAATAGTCTGAAACAGACAGTGTGGTCGGGTAGACATGATCTTGTCCTCATTCTGACCTCTGAATTCTTCACGCCCAGAACATGTACATATTCCGGGCTGGTTGCATAAGCTTACATGTCTTTTCTTCCTTTAATAAAAGCAGCGGTAATGAACCCTGACATTAAGTATTATGCGTGTAGATTTAGAAAACCAGAATCTTCAGGGAAAATATTGTATGTATACAAGCAGAAATGTTTCTGGAAAGGTTTTAAAAATTGTTGACTTTACTACAAATGATTATTGGCGTTTTTTGTGCATTTAACTTTATATAGGTTTACTGTTTTTTTAATCATATGTATCAATGAAGTCTTCATCCCATAAGTATTTCCATTGCAGGCTACAATACAACACAGCACACACAAAACTGTTTATTGCTCATACTAATAAAAGAAAGAAAGAAAGAAAGAAAGAAAGAAAGAAAGAAAGAAAGAAAGAAAGAAAGAAAGAAAGAAAGAAGTAGCCATCGGATGGCCTCTGGCGTAGATCAGACCTACTGTTTTGGCGGCATTGGCTGCAGTGTGGGGGAGAGGCAAGCCTGGCTGCCTCACGACCAGGTAAGGGATGTAGAAGATGCTGGTGCCCCAAAGAAAGCCATTGGGCATAAAGACCAGGACGCTGGACTGAAAACAGCTGGTGAACTGCGGCCATGATGAGTTCAGCAAGAGGTCCACATCCTGTGTCACCAGTCAGTCGTTTTCCATGTTATTCATTAATGACAATAGCAGTTAAAGTCAAATCGCGCAGGTCGTTAACAGTCCAGAAATTAGAAAACATTGATACGAATGTGAACTGAGTATCCAATAGGATCAAGCTCCCTTTCGAAGGAAAGTGAGCATACATTACAAAACAGACACATTACAAGTCATACCGTAAAAACATTCATGACAATACAGCACCTCTTAATCTAAATGCGTGCCACATGAAAATACTCATTTTTTTTTACAATATCACCAGTCGGATGACAATAGTAGAGACAGATGAAAACCGCATGGAGATTTGTAATGTTTTAGTGAAATGAATATTTTCATTATAAGTCATCAAGATATCAGCTGCAGAGTACAACATGAATTTTATTTTATTTTCTCTCTTTACACAAAAAAGCCAACATATTTTCAGAGTTCTGGATGCAAGAGTGGTTGTGAGGCTCACTCATCTTGTGTGCTTGACTTACAACTTTAACTGCGGACAGGAAATAGCATTCATGCGTCCCAACTATTACTTTAGGTTGCCGATGAGCACTGCTTTTGAAGACCAAAATCTACTGTCCGTCTGATCTGCCCTGTAATATGTCCGTCCACCTACTCATTCAATCGCGCTTCCAAAACGATCCTTTTCCGAGCATATTTTCATCAGTGTTACCCCATTTTTATGTAGATATCTAAACAACCATATACAACAAGACAACACTTCCCCCCTAGCCTAAAACTACCTAAACCCACCCAACTAACTGTTGTATTTCAAATATTCAAATCTCCTTATCCCAAGTACACGAAGCCAGCTTGCCTCTACACTCCGAGTGATGTACATCGAAACTTTAGGATATAACGTTTTCTAGGACAACCCCAGCTCCATAACCCCAAAAGTTCGACTGCTTGACGAAGGTTGCTAATGAAAATAACGGCCTTATTTACTCGCAAGGACTAACTGAGAGTAACTGAAAACGCGTGTATAAGAAAAAAAGGAGAGAGCCTTACCAAGGGTACAGGGCGACATCTGGAGACTGGTGGATGTTTACCTTACACGACGTGCACACGAGTCTTCTTAGATGATTAAACTGTCTTTTATTTCTTTAGTGAATCGTTTCTCAGTCAAGAAAAGAGCACCAGCTGGAGGTCAAGTGTAAGCCTCCCGCCTCTACAGCCACGTTTTACTATGGGGACGGGGAATATCTTCCACAGTTAATTAATCAAAACTCAGGGACTAAGCTGTCACCTGCTGCTTTGAGAGCAGCCAGCCAGGTGGAAATCTCTCTTTAACGACCTGTTTCCTGTTCCAGATAGTTATCATCAAAAGGTGTCTGCTGAAGCATTCAACGTATTCCATGCATGCTGAGAGCCACCCACACTGTCTGCGCTTTTTCTTTCTTTCTTTCTTTCTTTCTTCTGACTGAGACCAGAATATTCACAGGCAAGATAAGCACGGATCTGTCCTTGCATCTGATATCACCTCAAGATCGGGAAAGCACCTGTCTAAGGGGCAACAACGCATAAGTTCCCTAGCTTTTTGTGTATGTGTAGGCCTATATATATAAATAACATTTCTCCGCTGCCTCTCCCTCCCCCTCTCTCTGTCTCTCTCTCTCACACACACGCACAGGCAGAAAGAAATAAAGAGCGGCGCAAGCATTTGGTAACAGTGCAACTTTCATCCCTCACTGCGGAACATCGCGAACACACAGGAACGTGCTAACAGATAATAACACTGCAGACAAAGAAGGCGTCGCTGGGAATCTTCTGCCGAGAATCTACGCGCTGGGGCAGGGAAGTACCAAGAACTCTCACCACACACATTCTCACCGTTTTAAATCTTCAGACTACTCCACCCCCATCCCTATCAGTCCTAACCTTTATCCACGCTAGCTATCCTTCTCTCCACTGGCCATCACTGGGGAGAAGCCTTAGCCCCGCTTCTCTGTTCTTCCCCTGACATCTGATTCCTGACCCTTCCACCCTTGTTACCCCTCTCGCCGCAGGTAGCCGCCCGACCCTGACAGATTGACTGGGGCTCGCCGAGGCTCCCTCGTAAATACTAGCGGGCCCTTTAAGGGCTTCCTACACTTGCAATGCTCTCAACGTTGAGCGAAAACATTTTCCGAGGATTCTCCGTACACGGGCGCATGACACCTGCAACATTTTACCAGCCAGATCGTCACATGATCATCACGTGTTCGCTCTAGGGGCTGACAATAGTAACACTATGGATGATCACGAACAATTTATTCTGACCGCTGCAGCTTCTGCGACTGCATTTATTTTCGCCCAGCAGTCTGAGAAAACAAAATGGAAAAGACGAATGTGGGTTCCACAGTGCATTGCTCGTCGAAACCAGTTGGGAGCACACGCATACGTGTCTTCTACAAGAATATCACCACACGACTCCACCGAAAGCAGACGCTTCTTGCGAATGTCGCACGACAGTTTCGTGACCCAGCCGTCTCGCAATCGACGGGTAAACTTCCCGTACTAAATCTCTGTTTGAATAGTCAGGGGATGTGTTTTCGTATATGTTGGGATGGTGCTGCAAGAGATCAATTAACTGGAAAATCGTTTTTTCTGACCAGATGACTATCAATCGAAGGCCTACATGATCACGACCAGCGCTAGACCACACCGCACTAAATAGCAGGATTGTTTCTGATTGGCTGACACGCTGCAACATTTTGAGCCCCTGCTGGAAAATAGCGCGGCGTGTGATCCCCTAAAATGTTGAGAGGCCTCCCTGAAACATTTTCGCTCAACGTTGCAACTTCCATATATGGTAAACATTGCAGAGAACATTGCAAGTGTAGGAAGCCCTTAAGCTGAGGCTGAGCTTTTCCCACTGGTCACTGTGTAGCCTCCTCCGGTAGCACCCTGTGACCAAAACCCTTTCTGTCCGCCCCTACTTAGTAATCCCCTGGCATCCTTCCTACTGCTGACCCCCCAGTACTAGTAACTGCCGAAACCCTACTGAATAACTACTGAAATCCTAGACGTGGTTACTATAGATACTATAGATAGATAGTTCACCCGGTTCGCATCTACGAGATATTGCATTCATTTCTTCTTTCTCAACAGGGGCTGTAGCATGCTACCATGCAGCCTGCAATGGTAGAATATTTCACCTTAAATTGTTTTTTCAATCACCCCTATTTTACCAGGTAGTCCAATATTGACTCTTTCAAATGCCAGCTATCAGATATAAGAACTGTATTTTATAGCCCTAGCAGAAATTTATAAAATTGAATATTGAAAATATTTTAAATGTTCTCTTTAATCAGTTAAGCCCACACAATCAAATGACCATAGGTTTTTAAGTTTACGGTCAAGAACTTCCTTGCAATGGAAAAGTCATGGTGAATACGAAAGGATAACTGCTTAAAATAATCGACTCATCCAGTAAAAGGTTTATTGAAGTAGAGACATAAACATTTAAATCCGATCTTCCCGAAAAAGTCTTCTTACACCAGGAAATTGGGAACCTATGCTGTCATGTCATTAGCAGGTTGATAGCTGACAAGCAAATGGGCACGTCAGTTGAGAAGTTCACAAAACGTTCTTACCCAACCGAAGCAAGCAATTTGCCACAAAACTGGGTTGGAGCTGACATGACAGAACAAATTGAGGTCTTCTGCCTTTTCAAGTGCAGGACACCAATTCGCCGAAATGGGGGAGGGGGGCCGCCAGCCTCAACCCCTCACACTTTTAAAGTGTCTTAGGCGGGACCTGAACTGCTGCACCTTCTGTCGAGAAAGCTGCAAAAAGCTTCGCTTCAACTACCGAAAAGAAACTTTGGTCGAACTTATCTGTACTCAAGTTTCCCCATGCAAAAATATGCTTTTAATTAAAGCCACAGACGGAAGTCGAGACGTTATCAATACACATGCTTTCATAAATGTTTATGTTAATGGAAAACTACCCGGTAAGATTCACCAGCCAGAAAAAGGGCTTTGTCGATCTTACAGGTCTGTTGTGTACTCTGTTGGGTGAGCCAAACAGTATCGCCTTGTTGAATCTAATTTTTAGTTAGGGAGATAAAAGAGAAAGAGACGATGATAAAGGAGGAACGAAGAGCCGAAAGAGGAGAAAACTTTCTCTAAGTACAAAGCGCCATGATCTCTTCCCCAAAATACATTACAACTACAGGTAGGCCTATTTCATTCACGGTGGCTTGAGTGTTTGTACGCACCCCTCACCATGTTTTTTCCGTCAATAGCTTTTCTTGTAGTTTAGGGCTGTGACGCTCTAGTCCGCCTCCATAAAGATTCCCTGCTGAGCTTCAGTTGCCTTTGAAAGGATGTCGCCAAATGCTGTTTGACATGCTACTTAGAAGTTTACCTTTGACCAAGAAAATTGCGTACGCAGAACAGTTTTGTTCTTGAAAACTTCAGCCGAGAGTGCGTAGACAGGAAGAAGGCTGTTTGACAGGATTTCTTCTAAAGTGCGTGCTGATCGAAGAGGCACTCATTCAGTTTGCATGCCAGCTTACGACAGTTTTATACTTTGAGTTTTGTTTTCTCTATCGACTTGTTCTCCCCTCGATTTATTTTCCAGCATGAGCGTTCGTATCCGTTCTTTCCCGACGCAAGAGGTGCCATAAGGTCCTTTCTCTTTCTGTATTTCACGTACATCTTTACGTGTGGACAGAAGAATGCTTATGCAACCCACGACTCGGAAAACCTAAGACTCGCTGGGTCGGATCGCACGCACGCACGCACGCACGCACGCACGCACGCACGCACGCACGCACGCACGCACGCACGCACGGAGACCATCTTAATTTCTCCGCCCTACTTACACTGATAACCTGTCTCCCAGAGGTGTTAAGTCGTACTCTTAAGGTATTGCCTTAACATATCACGATTGTACGTGTAACATGGTTTACTGGTATTTCCCTTTTATGTTTAAAATCGCCCATCTGTCAGACGTAAATGCAAAAACCTTTCGAAAGCTAGAACTAATTCAATTGCGTGAAATCGATTACATTCCCTACTACATTTAGCATTTAAAAACTAACACCTGCCTCTCAAATGGCAATACGTGGTGACCATTTAATCAAACCGTCTGCAAAATATTTACTCCAAGTTTGATCTAGTTTTCTCCAAGTTTGATCTCCAAGTTTGAGCCTTTCCTTATTAATCTGTATCTGTGCATAAGATCCAATCCAGTTTTGACGAGACTACTTCAAAAGTTCTCGTCGATAACTCTTGGAATATTCCATTAAAGCCGCCTTCGTTCGACTTAGTCGAGCTGTGTGAGGCAGAAATAACCCATGTAACAGCGAGGAAAGGACGTATTGACATATGAGATGAAGGGAGCACAGAAGACAGGAAATATGCTGCTGGAAAATGCTGGGGGCAGTATATCGAATATTCCATGACTTCGAGTCTTGAAAACCAACTTTCACAGAAAAGATATTTTGAGAAGAAAAGAACCTGGACATACGATGTCTTCTTTAAAAAATGATGCCGAACAAATGTCCTGGAGAACAGAAGATTCATCTACTTGTAGCTGGGAGTTCATCTTTCTGCCGGTACTGAATAGAGCGACGTTTTTTGATTGGATGTAGCATACATACATCATTTCGGACACGCTGCAGTTGGGGCGGACATCGACGCCCGGAAAAGCGAGAAGAGGCTTAGCCCTTGACACTTAACTGCAGCAGGAAAAAAAATGAAATATTATAAGCCCCAGGAGGCCTAGAGTTTGACTATAGCTGGTGGTATTTTCTGAAAGTTTAAATGATGCCAAGCATTATTACTGAGCACGTATGGGGGGGGGGGCAGACAGGATACTATAAATATAAGGAGGGGGAAAAGCTGGAATGCAAAAGAGAAAGAACAGAATAAAGGCTATTGGAGGGAGAAAGTACACGAAAGAGAGGAATCGGAGAGATAGAGAATGAAAAAAAAGTCGAAAAGAGGGTTTGTATGCGAGAATACGGGCTATAAGAAACAGAAGAAGAGAGCGAGGAAACAGTTTGACTATAACAGCGACTGGAAATCTGTTTTCATTATCACCATTCAGTGCATAGCAGTTGTGTTTCGAAACGTGCCTTTGGATTAAATGATTATATTCTTTGCTTTTTTTTGTTTTTAAGAGAAATAATAGTTGGACGAACATAAAAACACCCCACAGAACAGATTTAAACGAGACAGTCTATGTAGATGAAAAATGTCTTCCACTGAAAATAACACCATCCAATAATACATCCCTCCACCCCCCCCCCAAAAAAAAAGTACCTTCTTGAAACCACTTCTGTGGGAAACATTTTGACGAGCGGCCTTTTAAGATCACAGATTCAGAATCCTTCCTGAAGCCAACACGGCGAAAAATCTTAACAGAGTTTTAGAGGTTTGCTGAATGCCAAACCAGCAATCTGCATTTTGAGGTGAACTGAAGTGTACCGAAACAACCGGTCGTTAGGAGCGTACGAACTGCGTGCTGCTGGAGAAACATCAGGAAATTTTGACATGTGTTCTGCCTCGTCGGGTAACACGTCAATTACTCGCTATCACCTGGTGTGGGGCTGAGCTCTGTGCACCTAAGCCTTATCCCTTTGCTACCCACTGCAAAAAGTCCTCGGCACCTGCCTCTCACACTCTGTACCTTGCTGTTCTTCATTTCTGACAACATAGCGAAACTGGAATAAAACATTTCCTTTTAGTTTCCTTTAGTGCTTTTTGGCACGAAGATGCCAAAGCACGGACAAACCAACACCTGCACACAAACACAGCGTACTTACCCAAAGTTTGGAATCACCACAGTACCCAGACATTACTGCCTTGATTCGATAAGTTCGGGTGCTGGTAATATCTGCTTCGTCTGCAAATGTCTCTTTTTATCAGTAATCACTGGGTTAAAAAGAAGACAGGGGCGGAGCTATGAAGCAGATAAGGGGTGGGGAAATGAAACACACACCGTGGAGAACTTGCAGCGTATTAGGAGGATGGCTTATGAATAGTCGCAGCTAAACAAAAGACTGGCTGCAGAACGAGTGCAGCGAATGGATGCGGAAGGTGCTCACACGGGGGCCAGGGAAAGGCCGGGGGTGGAGTGGGGTGTAAAAAAGGTTCGCTATGAGCGAGAAGGCGGTGCATGCAGCTGTCTTGCATCTGGCACGTGGAAGACATGCGAGGTACGGAATAACTGACGTAATCCGGTCTCCCTTCGACACAACTTGCTGAGCCCACAATACTGCCCCTGCAGTTTATGTTGTTATGATCTCGTGGTATTCTCGCGGTACATGCTTGCCTTTCTTGCTGTTCAGTTTGAAGCAGCAGAAAACCTTATGCAGTTAAGATGCCTAATAGATTTTTGTGAACAGTAGCCTTCGGCAGCATACAAGAATACATCGACATAGGAGGAAGAGGCTTATGGTGATGTCGAAAAGAAGAAAAAAAGTGGGGGGGGGGTGGCAAGAGAGATGATTCGTTGTGATACAGAGGTATGGTACAGAAGCATGTACAGCCAAACATGCTCTCAGATGAACATGTTAAAAAAAAAGTCTTGTAATACATCATATAGTTCGCCATAGCTTATTAAAATACGCTGGACTATAATGAGTAGAATTAACATGCTTTTTTAGTGAAAACATGTTTACACACATACTGTATGGGTGAGGTGTGAGAAACTATACATGAGTGCGACTGAAGTGTTGGAGATTACACTACGTACTGCTGCTGCTGACGATGATGATGACGACGACGACGACGACGACGACTTGTTAAAACAACCAGACCTAATGAGAAAAGTTTGATTCCCTATACAACTTGTTACACTTTAAACAAGAAGTGTTTAATTTAGAACACTTATTTTGTTGCCGAAACAGAACGCATTTTACGTTGATCTGGAACGCTTTGGAACGCCATTATACCTTGTTCTGGTCTGTGTTCTCGAAAATTGCCGGAAAATGTATGTATGGTGTTTTGATAATGTTTCAAATGTGTGCCACCAAAAAAGTGTTCAGTGAAGTAGGGGCATGATAAGAACATTTAGAAAAAATGTAGCACACATCTTACTATTTACACACGCAGCACATGTTTTGCACCCTCTGTAACACTTTTTACATGTAATGAGTGTTAAAAATATTTACTGTGTAGATAATCTTGTGGAGTGTTAGAAGCTGCTTCCTTGTTTCCGCTAAAAGGGTACTAGACCTGATGCCATATAAACAAAATATTGCTATGAACACGTTATGTGGAGTTTGCATACCTCTGGCATTGGTCATGCCATAACATGTAGGTCCGCTGTGTACGACGGCAAAGTACTCAAATGAAAGGTAGGTTTAATTCTTTTATTCGAGTGGGTGGATAAGGTAACACGTCATCATTACATTGTTGTACGAACACGTACTATACACTATTTGTCCTTGACACGTAAAAGTGCGCGTCAGGGACGCACAAGTAAGCAAAGAACGGCTTTTTCAACCCGAAGATGGGTTGAGCAGGCCTTACGGTCGCTCTTACGACCGGCAAGACACACAAATGCCGATGCAAAGGGGCCAGCCCTGTGTTTTAAAGACTGCGCGAATTTGGGCGGATAGAATGGGGTTCTATTTTTCCAAACCTGCAAACCTTGAAACCCTGCCCGCCACTATCACGAAAATCATGGCAAAAGGTCAAATGATCTCAGCCACGGCGTCAAGGCAACTGTGTCGTCCCGCGTCAATCATATCTTTGCTTTGAACCCACGAAAACTCTGAAGCGTTTACACCGCCCTTTATTGCTTCAGTTCGATTGGTTGACCCAAATAATTCTGGAAGGGCAGATAGTCAAGGACGAGATCAGGGAGGGGGTCACAGTGAATACGAATGCGTTTCTGTCAAACAACCGAAACATACAATCCGAGCATTCCTAATAACATTTATCTGTGTGGCTCAATATCTTGCATATGACTATCATGAAGTGTGCAGAACACCCTTCCTCCAACATTTTCGAGAAATCTTCTCGCAAGAGCATTTGGAAATCCTGGGCCTTGTGGAAGTTTTCCGCTGTTCAGAAACAGCATTTTCTGGATTAACTCGGTCACCATACAAAGACCAACGACTCCATGTGAAGGTTTTATTAAGCGAATACAATCTTTCAGCAGCAGTGAGTCAGTAACTGGGTCGACTGCGTTCAAGTGCATCAACTGAAACTACCAGCTGTCAGTCGGGGCAACCCACTCTCACTGTTCTTGAAACAAAAACAGCAGGGTCTTTATAAAACGACAGCTCTGGAATGTCTGGGATATTGTCAAAGCAATTGTTGGTGACAGGATCCATCAGCTGCTCATAGGGCCGTGCCATCATAAAGTCGTCATTTTGCTCTTAAATAGGAAGAACTGATGTTTTATCTTCCAGTGCTCCATTCCCTGTCACAATGTCAGGCCTCATCATCATTCTCTTGTAAGTGGCGACGAACTGTCGGACGGTTGGGGTTATTCTCTGCGGCAATCCTGAAAATACGGTCTTCAGCAGCTGGGCGCAAGAATAAGACATTGTTTGCTTTTCATTAATTTCACCAGGTCTGCCAGGGATGCTACCCTTTATTTTCTATGCGACGGTTTTTTGGTCTGCAGTTTTCAGTTTCTTTCGATATTTGTCTAACTGACGCTTCATTCTTCGTGTTCATCACTTGTACAAACACCAGACAGTTGTTGATGTGCATGCATAGAGTTACTGTCTTTTTTTCACCTCTGCTCTGCTTTCACGAAGCCTTGCCAAAATCATCAAGATTGTTTCTTACAGCCGGGCTTTCCGCTGTTTATTCCCCTGTAGAAAAGAAAGAACCACAAGTTTACATACTCTCCATAAATCTTCTGAACTGTTTAAGATTTTTTAAAGGTAAATATCTTAATTGTTTTGTAAAACGTTTATGGTGAAGCATTGCAGAGAACGTCCATAGCAAAAGTTCTGAAAGCATTGCATGTTGAGAGAACGTCCATAGCAAAAGTTTTGAGATATGTTTTTCAAGTGTTAAAGTAAACAAACAAACCATCAATCAAACAGTAAATAAGAAGAAATGCATTTCATTGTTCACTGTGTAAAAATCTCCAACCAAACAAATAGTTAGGTTTAACGTTAAATCTTTACCTTTGTAAGTGTAGGGGCTATTTGAAGAGGGTAGGAACAGGTGTGTTTCCTGGCCTGTCCGATCAAAGGGGCTGTTTTCAAAATGATCTGCACACTTTCGTGTGTGAGGGAGGTGGGGGGAGGGGGCGCAACAATCCGCCCATGCAGACCATAAACGTATTAAAGTCAGCGTTCGAAGCAGTGTTCATATCCTGCTGGTGAGACTCCCAATTATTATTTTTTATTGACTTCTCAGTGATGATGGCGATGACAATAATAACGGGTGGGACAAAAATGAGATGGATGATGCCGAGAACGAAGACGCGTAAAGGTGAGGACTGTTACTGGATTTTAAAATTCGTAGTTCTCAGTAGCTGCAGATTTAAAAAAAATAAATGCCGTCTTAACAAGCTGAACCGAGATGCTGTTTCGACAGCGATTCAAAATCTGTTGGTGTAGGAAGCCCTGTTATGTAAATAACTTCCCTTTCGATGCGCATTTCATAGACCGAGAGGCCGTGTGAATAACGTCAAAATGTGATTTTCAGAGTTTGAATTTTAGTCGCCATGTTACGAGCAAACGCATGCACACCTTATACTGATGCACGCCTGCGCCCACAATCAGTTACCAAATATTAACATTAACCAGAGAACCCACTTTATCGTATATGCAGCCTTCGATGTACATGCAGACGGTTTTAACACTGAGGAAAGGTTTGAGGAGATGTCAGAGGTGTGTTCGGCAACATGTAAGTTGAAGACAGCTACCTTTCCTCTTGTTTCGGCATTGGTCCGCATTTGTACGAACTTGGACCACTTGTTTTCTCAAATTCTCAGTTCTCGAAAGTTGCCATGATTTCTCCACCAAAATGGGCTTGGAATATTCTGCCTGCCTAGGTTTATCAAGGTGAACGTTGAGACTGAAATGAAAATGTTAATGTCACAAAGTGCATCGGCGCTTATGAATGACTTTTGGGGGGGCTCTGTAAAGCGGCCGGGGTGTTCTGTAGTCATTCATACTTCAGTCTTTTCACCGACGGAAAAGTCGCTAGGTTCGGCAAATAGGCCCTTAATATGAAAAGAGTTGCTTTTATTTCCCGTGTCGTGAGAAAACGAACTGCGGGCCCTTTTCCTCGGCTTTGCTTCAGCCCAGGTCTTCTTCAAGACGTACCCGAGTGCGGCACTAACTACACCGTATGGTATTATACTACGACATGTCACCAACAAAGATCTTCCGCCCCGTTCCCTCACTGACACCTGTGCAGCATTGATAATACATCACGGTAATGCAGCGTATCACTGACAAAGATCCGACCTTTTCCATGTTTGTTGACACTGATTGTACGTTGTACCCTAGTGTGATAAGGCTTGTAATAAGGCTTGATAAACTCTATTGACGCGGATTCCACAATATTGCGATAACTTTATGATAAAGATTGATAAACCTTTTCTGGCACGGATTGTACTCTATTGTGATATTGTGTTCGTATCCCGGCCGAGTCATACTTAAGACTTAATGATTGTCACTCTAGTAGCTGTCCTGCCAGGCGCCTGGCACTATAGGGAACAGTATAGGGACTGGTTGGCCAGTTGTCAGTATAATGTGACTGGGTGGGACTGAAGCCCGTGTTGCGCCATCAGTCCCACGTGTGGCAGCACGTAAACTTTGTCTAAGCAACACCGTCCTGATATGCACCTAGTTTGCCACCTAAATCTCAAAAACTCTGCCGAATTTTTTAAAGGAAGTAAGATTTTTTTAGAAGGAGCATAAAATTTAAAATATTGATGTATTAAATTTATGTCTACCACAAATGTACAGTAAGGGGCTTCTGACAACTGGGATTTCGGTCTGTAAACATGTCAGTTTTATTTTAAGTACGTTAATAACCATGCCATGTTTCTCAAGAAAATTACGCCTCATAGCTGCATTTCAAGTGGTTCGTGTTAAGCAGTGAGACGCCTGAGTGACAAGCGTTGAAAAGAATAATATACGATGCTAGTGAAACTGCTTCCGAGAGAATAGCTTAATTATAGCTGCCAGACTGACCCCGAAAATAAGACGAAACTGTATGTTCATCTCTGTGGACGTGGTAATCCGCACTTTTCACTGCAAACCTTTCATTTGCCGCAGATATTTATAGTCAACCCAAATCCGTGCATGGGGCATGCCACGTGTGAAAGTTTGTCTCTGTGTCCTACTGTCTTAGCAGACCGCCTCTGTGGTCTAGTGGTAAAGGCTTTCTCTTCCGAGGCGGGAGGTCGGGGGTTCGCATCCCTGCCAGATGACTGACATTATAGGGAACAATACTAGGACTGGTTGGCCAGGTGTCAGTATTATGCGACTTGGTGAGACTGAAACCCGAGTTGCAACAGCAGTCCCAAGTAAACGTTCTCTAATCAACACCGTCGTGATATGCACATAGTTTGCGATTAGACGTTAAGCAACAAGCTGCCTTAGCTCACACCCAGACGTTATTTTGGAAAGCGGGTAGCCCCCAATCTTCTGGCAGAATACTAATTGTTTCACAAGGGATTGAACTTGAAGCGCACAGGCATCTTCCAATACGCTTGCATAGGCCTGAATCTATTTGGGAGGTTTTTTGTGCTATCTTTTAAATTTTGAGACTGATGCCTTACTTAGAGTATGGAGGTTAGTCTTGCTCTAAGTTTGCTGTCTGGAAGATGAGGAGAAGTTACTGGTGCGCGTTACGGAAAGGGGTAGGTTTGAATTGTCGCTTTCTAAAGCAGTCGCTATTGCCGCTTCATTATTTATTATTTAATGGGGCTAGGGCGCTAAATCATTCGTTTCTTTCTTAAGCTGGTGCCCTCCTGCAGACAACTTTTTGTGTACTCATTACATTTTCTGTAGCTGCTCAGGAAACGATTGGAAATGGTGAAAAAACAATGAATACTAGATGCTTGAAATTGCCGTTTTTCAAAGAAACCGGGTGGGAGAAAATTTGGCACCTGGTTGAAGGGGGAGGGTGATGATGGTAGTTGGGAGAAAAATCAGAGAGAGAAAACAGAAGTACCCAAAGAAAGTCCCTGGCAGCCCCAGTATAAACAGATGTCATGTCTTCAGTTTAATCGGGGAATTCTTTCTACTTCTAACGTGTCGTTTCAAGTGCTCATTCTTAAACGTCCAACTTCAAGAGGACGACAGTTCGGAGGCAGAACCAACCAACCAACCAACCAACCAACCAACCAACCAACCAACCAACCAACCAACCAACCAACCAACCAACCAACCAACCAACCAACCAACCAACCAACCAACCAACCAACCAACCAACCAACCAACCAACCAACCAACCAACCAACCAACCAACCAACCAACCAACCAACCAACCAACCAACCAACATGACGTAGGCTACAAAGAAAATACTTGTGCCGGAGACTAGATTCGAGCGGCAGCCACACATATTTCACTCAGATGCACGTGTTGCCTCAATGCCGAATCCGTTGTTGTCGTGATGCAAAGTAAACGGAACAGAAACAAAGAGGAAAACTGAAAAGCAAGTCCTTTCCAGTGCATATTTTGGCCACTTTATTGTGCCGAAGACCTAGTGATTTCTAGTTCGAATTTCTGCTAACTGAAATATCGTAGACACAACACAAAACGATACTTATCACTATGATTAGTTCAGGGAGAATAGCACATCTAGTAAGATTAGGTCAGTGAGATGCGGGTAGAAAAGATAAACGTTTGCAAAATGGAGATAATTGTTTGATGGAGGAATGAGTCTCAGTTAATTATTACGTTGAAATTTGCTTACGGGATGAATGAATGAACCTGCTTACTTGGACACTCGGTAAAGTCCGTTGCCATAGTAAACAAGGTAAAATGGTGTGCCAGTTACCTGGAGAGCGCAACGTCGTGGTTCTTGAACTCTTTCCTGTACAGCATTCATGATGCCCCGGGGCTTACACTTGACTCAAAGAAACTTGCCGGCACAAAGGAACTGTGATCTGGTATGTGCGTTGGAAGCGGAGCCGACATAATGTAGAGAACATCAGCACAAATAAAACAAATAACACAAGAGCGATTTCTATTTATAGTCAAGCAGATATACGGTCCAGTGGGCATTTTCCTTCTGCTTGCCTACTTGATTCGCTTTCTTGCATGCATTCCTGCCTGGTTGACTGTCTGCCTGGCTCCTTGTCTTCACGATGTTCCGTTGGAGCAATGATAAATGGCTGTCAACAAAATGCAGAATTTTTTTCATCTGTCTTCTTTCACCATTATGGGAAACCTCTATCAGCTAGGCAGTGTTAAGAAAATGTTGAATCTTTTCTAAGCAGTTTCATTGAAACGTTCCCGTTAAACACTGATAAATATAGCCAAGCTCTGGTAATTGTCTTGTTTCTTTGGTTACAGGACAGTGACAGTACGAATCTTTCGTCATCACTCACAGTTGAAAGATTTCTACTGTGGTGGGAAAAACTTGATATTGCTCCCAGTTTAGAAATATAGAATTCAACATCTACCCAGAGTGAAAGAGCCTGCTATTATTGAAATAGTAAGGATATGGGGGACGAGTTTCATTACTTTTTATATAAACCTGTAAAAAATTTCATCCTGTCTGCAATAACCGATTACCTAAATATTACGGAAAACACGCATATCACCACTGGGAGAATTTCTTTTGCTCTTGACGGGTCGTCTCCTCTGCTTGCTCACACGACCACTGTCAAGAGAGTGACATATACGTAGGTGGAAATATCACTGTATTGCTAAACTAATTAATATGACTTCTCTTTCATATGACCGAGCCCCCACCACAGTATCCCATAATGGAGAAAAAAAACAAACACCGTGAACACAAAAAGAAGAATGTATTGTTGATATAAACAGCGACTGTTTACAACCAAGATAATATCTGATACAGGTCGTTAAACTCTAGGCGTCCCGCAGCTTCCTTCTGTTCTAGCTAGGTCTGCAATAACACTTAATATCACCCTACATCACCCGCCTCGCAATTAAAACACAATAATAAGCCACGTATCTTAATCTCTTCTTTACATGTGAGAAAAGAATGACCACGTAATGCACAACACTCACATAACACAACACTCCTTCCTGAATGTTTGATACAGTCCGCATGACAGTCTGTACATTGGAGAGCTCCGTCCTTGGATATGTTCATCAGTAGATATCCTGAAGACCTCTTGAAAACCTCCGACGTAACAGCAGACCTCGGTGCTGACGTTGACACAAGCCACAGAGGATATGACGTTTCTCAAAGCTGAGGAACAGACCTTTGAGCTCACTCCTATTACAGGCAGCCTCCCTTTAAAGCTGGAACTTCGCCCTCTGCCTCAGACGGTTGTCTGTCCGCGGTTGACGATCTCCCTCCTTTACGTTCTGCAGTCCTCTCCCGCCCGGTTAGCGTGAAGGTTTCCCACAGCAGAGGAACACGTGCAAGAGCCACACACCAGTCTTGGGGGAACACCACAATTCCCTCCGAAGAGTACCTTGCGCTAGGCAATTGGTCTACTCAAGACACGCGCCGTTGATACTAGACTTCCAACACGTCCAGTACAACGGGACACCTTAATTCTGCAGCAAGACTAAACCCATCAGTCTTCAGCAGACTTTATCACAAGAAAGGTGCCTCTCTTCACAGCAGATCTCCAGTAGAAGATTGGGCCGAAGATACCTCTCACAGGAGTCTTGGCAAAAGATGTTCCCCTCGGAGTCTTGGCTAAAGATGATCTTCTCACAGAAGATTGGGCTACAGAGGATTTGACTGTCTAAACCAGTCCTTTTATTCTAAACTTTCGCTCATACATTCTTGCATTCACATACACGTGGTCATCAAGACAGTTACATACACCAACCAGTCAGGAAAGTGACAGCAGGACCCACACCCGCGTCAACTACAAGAACAGGCCTCGAGTGGACACCCCACCCCTTCCTGGCAGTTACACCTCTCGGCTACATCAAAGCCCCTGGTAGTCGATACTACACCTCAGCGGCTTCCTTCTGATTTATAAGTTCCCCCCTGTCCAACTAACCCACACCTGGCCAGCCTAACACCTGCTCTAGAGTTAAGGCCCCCTTCCCAGCTGTGCCTCAGGGTAGGTAACACATTGCCCCTTTCTCTAGAGCCAGCGTCCCTGATCAGAAGTGTGAACAGGAACCTAACCTGGCCTGGTGATGATGTGAGCGGCCAGATGGCGGCTTGAACAAGGGGATAAAGGGTTTAATTAGGGCCGGAGGGCCGTGGATGGGTCACACCTAGAATCTATGATGCAATCTCTTTGACCCACCCGACCCCAACTCGCGACAACCCAAATGCATTTAATTCCATCAGTGCATGTATACTAGTAATAAAAATTATTGCTAAGAATTACACAGTTTACTAAATTCTTCACAACAGCTTTTAGGTGTGCTGATACGTATATATGTGTTCATGTGTGTATATGTACGTGAATACGATTCTGTGTGTGTGTGTGTGTGTGTGTGTGTGCTGATCGAGAGATTTTATACTCCACAGTTTTCGTGATCTTCCATGTTTGTATATTTATTAATTCCAGTAGATATGTATATATGCTTGCATGCGTATATGTATGTATATATATATATGAGGGTTTAAATATGTACTTGTATACGACTGTGTGTGTTGATAGACTTAATACTCCACTGTTGTCATGATATGCCGTTTTTGTATATTTATTATTTGAACTTTTTCTGAATGTCCCAAGAGGATCAAAGAATAAAAATCTGAAATCTGAAAAAAATCTCTAAATACAAGAAAATGCAATAAATTCTGAACATCTCAAGTCCTGGTCCACGATCATTTACCCTGTTTTACCTGTTACACGTGCAATTATTGAAAACTCGCATTTTTATATTTAATGTCCCTCATTCTGCTTCACAAGTTGAGCTGATAATTGAGTGAAACACTTGGTGAGTCGGGAAGGGGTTTTTCTGTCAATTAAAAAAAATGACTGTGTACGACAGGCACAGTTATTCGAATAAGTTTTAATGAATCCTGCTCCATGAAGAGTTGGTAACACCTTTTTTCTTCAATGTAGTTTCATTGAAAGAAAACAATTTACGATCGTTTCGGCCGCATTACACACGTCTAAAATCATTGCCCTAAATGCCTGGTGTTCAACTTGTCTTAAAAATGACTCCTCACTACAACTGATCTGGTGTGGTGAACTGCAGTAAAACCCTCCATTAAAGAGACATAAAATATATTTAGAAGAGAAAACGTTGTTTGAATTTCACAGGAGCGATTACATACGAAGAGAAGACACCGGAGAGTGCATGCATCGAAGTATTCCAAACCAGACTGAGGCGCATGTTCATCACTGCTAGTCTTCCTTCCTCTGAGTATCCCCCTCTCATATTTCTTCAAACACTGTATGTGTGAAAATGAGATACGGACGGTCGTCTGGCTCAGCCGAGCGACATGTTTATCTACGACAAGGAGAACCAAAGGCTATGACACATCATCCCTTTCAAGTAAAGTCTGTTCATTACAGGGATCCTCAAGCCAGTGTCCTGCCACACGTTATTGGATGGTCCGCATCGAACGTACGGCTGTAACTGCTCGTGTGCAGTAACCCGACCACTTACCTTCATGGGCAGGTTGTTTGTCTATTGCTTAAGGTCCAGTCACCAGCGAAGGCTATGCAATGAAGGGGGGGGGGTGAAGGGTGAGAGGTGATGAGGAAAGGGGACGAAACACATACAGCCAGCCAAGTACGCAAATGTCACACTGGGAGCCAGACACGGGATCTGCATGGGCAGCCAGCACGCGTTATAGCTGTACTACAGAACGACCTTTGTTCTGCATGGGCAGTGTAACGATATTGCTATTGCCCTATACTCCTACCCTCATGGGACTAGAGGCAGCAGCTGCATAGTGGAGCTAGCCTTTCAGGACCAGCCAGGTGCTGGGTGATGCGTCCGAAAGGTGATACGGTAGCCTGACACTGCACTGGACATTAGTTTTACGACGAGCTCCTTTAATAACTGGTGGGCAATCAGCCGCCTGCAATTAACAGCTGTCGGGCTAGTTGCATGAGCGGAGAACTCAGAGAACTTGAGGCTAATGACAAAAGCGCTCAGCTCGAGTAACCCCAGAGGGCGTCGTAGGTCTGTCCAGTCAGCGTTCAGCAGGCAGCGGGCAGACCAGCACCTGGTGGCGTAAATCAAAATGCCTAGCGCACGTTTGCCTGCATTTAACCAGGCCGTGCCAGCGACTTGGACACACAGGCTTTGGAGAGAGAGAGGGGACACACCCACAGAGGGTCCCTTCGGGGAGATACCTCTGAGGTAGACAGAGACTGAGGGAGACAGAGAGAATGCCTTAGAACGAGACAAAGCTACGAGAGGCGAAGCTAGGAGGGAAGGCTAAACCTCTGATGCCTTTTGTTGGAGCTAGCGACTGATACAGCTCCAACGGTTATGAGGAGGGAGAAGAAGTTAGGGCTAGGATAGAAACACAACGAACAGAGGTCCTATATAGTAAGAAGTCGCTGGACCTGTGGCCACTCAGTTGTGATGTTTTGTAACCTGCAGTAGACTCTCGGCCAGCCAAGCAGCAAAGTAGTAAATAAAAAGCTCTTAGAACTTTTTCGTCGGCCTCGGTTGTGTGAGAGTGTGAGCCTGGGTGGTACGAGGTAACAGCAGCAACTTGAGACGTCCTTTGGTTAGGTACTTTTAATCTTGTCACAGAAGTCGATTCATTTTCGACACGAGTTCAACATTGCAAGAAGAGAAACTATAGCGGAAAGATTCTTGTAATATGTTTGTTTATGTCTACCTGATCCCTCATGACAGTTATAACACGAAGCGTATCTCATGCACGTCTGCCTTTCCAAAATAGATTGAAGCGCACACGTTTTGTGACAGGAAATAATTAAATGGCTCGTCTAGCTACATGTTAGCCTATACTTTACCTTATGTCCGCATGTTTGGGGCCTCAGTCATATCAAAAACATGCCATAAATCCCCAGTCCCCAAAAATCCGTTTTAAAAAACCCAAGACGCCTTAAGAAAGAAGTCATCAAGAAAACAACTAAAATTAACTGTGGAAATGAAGTTAAGAATATTTTTAAGGAAAGCATGCCTACATTTTCACAGGTGTTTGCTGGCTTTTGGGCTTAAAAACTTGTATTCTTTTAGAGAAGAAGGCAGAAGGCCATTTTTTTACACCTGTCATTTCATGTATCATGTTGCTGCCAGCAAAGTACAGAGAGGGCAAGGTAAGACGTGCACGAGACTTTTTGTCGTCTGCAGCAAGGTATCATGTCAGCGGAGGCTTTCCCTCAGTCAGCATACTTCTTTTGGTAATTTTGCTGGGACTGTAGATTTCAAATTTACAGCTGCTTTTGAAAGTTTTCCACATTATAAAAAGTAACAACAATGTGGCCGTGTTTGTTTAGTTGGGTGAGCGACATATAGTGATTTGAAATGAGATTCGCAACAATAATGTGTAGATAAGAGGGAATAAAATATAGCGAATAATGTCTGGTAGAACACATTGTGATTTTTAGGGAAGAGCGTCTAGGATGTCCTATTAAAGTCATCTCCCCCTGTCTTTTTCTCCCTCCTTTCAGGAACTCCTGTCCCTTTTAAGCGACTCACCAGCCTGTGCATCGCCTGACTGTACGAGGTTATTGTACAGGTGTGGTTCGCCGGTGTCTAGTGTCGTCATTTTCTTTTTGGCTGCAGCGAAACCAAAATTGGATTATATTGGGTTAGACATTTTTTATGCTGCAGGCAATCCTCTCAGTCCCTTGACGTAGAAGGTTGTGTGTGTGTGTCTGTGTGTGTGTGGGGGGGGGGGGGGGTGGGGGGGGGGGGGGGGGGGTATGCGGGAGGCGGCGTCTGACAATCTCTGCCATCGTGGTCTGTTTTCTGCTATCCGTAGGAGAGTTGGGGTGTCAGGTTCTGTCCGTTTGTCAAAGCATATTTTCCTTTTCCTTCCCCCTCCTCTCTCCGCCTCCTAGTGTGCCTTACCAGCTGGTCTGCTGTGGCAAGGGATAGTCTAATCTTAATTTCTGTAGTTGATTTTCCTTTTATGGTCATGGTAATAGAAGGATATTTCGAATTTCATCTTCTTTCGGCTTGTCTTTATTCACGGCGATGTCTGCGTGGATGTCTCTTGCGCTGTTGCCCAGCACCGTACTTTTCACAGACTTCACCTTCATTCCACAAGCCCCCGCTCAGTCTGCAAGCCCGTCTGTCAGCTCCTGCAGTTCTTTGCTGCTGCCACCCAGAACGTAGATGTCATCAGAGAAGGGGAAGTACAAAGTTTGAAATAACCCTTCCTCCTATTGAGATGGCACATGTCTGTTCGTGGAAGGTCTCAAGCATGATATTCTCAAGGAAGAGGGTAAAGAGTACTGGTGACAGCAAGCAGCCCTGCCATTGATAATTGGTAATATTCTACTGCTGACGTGGCAGCATATTCTACTGCTGGCGTGGCAGCATATTCTACTGCTGACGTGGCAGCATTTCTTCCCTTCGCCGGTCCACCCTCCCACACTGTTAGCATCGACCGAACTAGGGAACTACTGGCCCCGTACGCAAAACAACCGAATAGCTGACTTATTCCGGTCATGGTAGATATTCTAGAATAAGTTCCTTGAATTTCTCATGCAAGAAACCGAATAGCCTATTTTTTTCCTTGTTATTTGGTAATGAGCTATTCGGTCGTCCCGGGAGCGAATAGCTTGTTCTAAGTTCTCCGAAACAGCGTTTTCAGAGACAGCAAAAATCCGCTATTCGGGTACAAATTTAGTACAGTTTACATGCATAGGGGGCCAGGGCACCAGTAAAGAGTAATATAAGCCACCCACTTTGTGTTACTCTCGAAATGGTGCAACGAACCGTAGGATATGATCAGGGGCGCCAGTGAAAGACACGAACTAGATATTAGAAAAAAGTCTGAATAGCTCCCAGTCAAACTGAGATCTGTGGTGTGCTTTCAGTACGCATATCCTCTATCTGCCGCCTTTCCCCTGCCCGATATTGCTTGTGCATTCCTCTCCACCCCCACCCCCCCAAAACCCCGTCACACACACCTCTATACTTCATTTTCTGCTCCCCACCCACAAAATGCAGCTTTCCTCTGTTGGGTGCGCATCCATGCAGCACGCCAAGAGTGATGCAGTCGTGCGTTGAGGCTTGCCCGTCCGACCATCACGTCACATGTTTTGGCATTCCTACATTTCTTCTCGTGTGCTTTATTACGCCCCTTAGAGATAACGTCACTGCCTAATCCTAGGGACGTTTTCATTATCCGCGTTTCACTTTTTATTCGTAATTTATTGCGCAGCTCGGTTCTAGTGCAGATATAAAACCTTGCGTAACTTTTGTTTTTAATTTGCGAAGGTCAACAAACTTGGGCTCAGCTACGCCAATATCAAAAAAAAAAAATTCTGCGAAATGTTTTTGGGAAAATATTATCAGACAGTTGACCTGTTTTCGAGAGACAGAAATATCTCAAGGATTTTCGAGTACATTAATTACTGAAACTATTTGTCAGTTTGAGATTTTGGCGAGAATACTTTCAGCTTGCCTCAAGAAATGACAGTTCGGGTTTTTTCTTGGTGCGTGTGTGTGTGTGTGTGTGTGGTGGTGGGGGGGGGGTGAGATGAGAGGAGTGATGTTGCCTGTGTATTTGTATTTCTTGCATTTCCTCAAACGAGATCAGTCTTCGTCAAAAAATGTGACGCCACTGCACACTGCAGCTGCCGCTTTCTAGTTATTTTCTTTCAATTATTTTTTTTTGTTCTTTTTTTCTTTGATGTGTAGGCCTATATAGATCACAGCGCCAGCTCGCTGCAAGTCAGAAGTTTTCTCACCCCAAGCAGCCAACCAACAAACCGACCAACCTGCCAGCCAGAAAATCCAAGCCAGCCAAGCCACGGAGGGGAGGTTTTAAACGTATCTGACGAGGACTGACAAATTTATACAAAGCCAGTATTAAATGGAAATCCTCTGTCTCCGAAAAAATTGCATAAATTTCAACCGAAGAATTAAATATTCCTGTCCAAAACTGCAGCGGAGAAATGTGTTGTGCAGATAGCGTGATACCTGAAGACAAAAATCAGATCACAGTAAGTTCGTAAGGAAGAACATGCACTTTTGTGATTTTAAGAAAGGCGTGCACACAACGCATTTTTTTCTAACGCTGCGCTCACATGGTTTGAACAGAACAGTGGAAAATTACTTGTATAAGCAGATACAAGTTTAATTCTGGGAGTTCTATTTACAATTTCTTCTGACAGGGAGAAGGTAGCAAAGCACTTTGTCTGCAAAGATCTAATCAAATTTCAATAAAATGAAACCGCCTATGTTCCCTCCACGCTGTTTGTCTAATTCTGTACTATTATTTTGTTCTCCTTAGTCAAACAGTATCAGCGTAGAGTAACACTTTCATCGTCTGTGAGGGATGTCTCCGACAACTTGGACGAAACAAAATAAAATTCAACTAGTTTCGTTTTGCTTTTATGGGCCTGATTCAATGTGCGGGATAATCGGACACTGAGTAGTCCAGACCACACTTTTATGTAACATAGGGAAGGGAAAGCGCTGGTTCTGTGTTTTCAATAGACCTTGAATAAATCGGTCACCAGGTCAGACTTCTTTCCCTCTACAAGGACTGGTGAAGGTGAGCAGGAAAGGATGCATGGGCCAAAAAGAAAGAGGGAGAAAAAATAGGAAAAAAGCAGAAAGAAAGAAAAGGAGTTAGCTATAAGGCGATTCTCAGATTTTCTCTGTCTGCTGAACACACATTTCATTCAGGCTCAGCACTCGCCGAGGACAGACTGTATGCTCAGTTCTCCTCCAGCCCACCCAAAAATTAGGTGGAATGCGGAGGGTGCAAAGAAAGGGGTTAGTAGGAGTGTTTCATAACTACTGGGACACTCGCACTTGTATCACCGGGTCGTACTGTCCTATCAGGCAGAGTTAATTTACATCGTACGTTCCTCTTCTTCACGATCGAGTGCAGTGCTGTTGTGATGGGACTTGTACTTACTGTGTCTTCGATATCAAACCTAAAATTGTCCCGTACTTAACTATCAAATCCTATTCCGCGGTACAACAAACATCCAAAACACGTCCACGTGCAACACGTTTTCAATGGCAAAGTTTCGAAACACTGGAAGGATTATCATTTTGAGTGCGCTCGTTTATGCAGCAGCAGGTATTTTTTCGTTTAATATGCAAAATTTGTCAAACTTAATTTGGCGAAATATGGTTATAGTCCAATCACAATAGTTTAAGCAGATTCACAACATAAAGTTGTTACCTAATTCGCGACATCAGTAGCTATGAGTTTTTCATGTGTTTGTGTGTGTGTGTGTGTTCTTACCGTCTCTGAGTGAAAGTTAAAAGGTATAATACGTATGTTTACATTTTTATTACCTTTTAACCACATGTGAGGCCAGGGCTTATCTTCTCTCCCTCGCTGCTTACTTCTCCTGCCCCTAGGACCGGGTACACATTGACAGGGGCCTTGGTTTCAAACCTTTGCCTGCGGGTTCGGAGGTCTACGCTCTAACCAATCAGCCATCCGTCTCCCCTCTGAGGGGATAACATCTTACACAATTCCATCTTCTTGTGGGCTTGTTTCTGTCCAATACTTTTATGTCCGTGGGCTTAAAAGACCTCCAAAGTGGGTTTTAATTTCAAACGGAACAGCAGGTATAAGCTGATGCATTTTCAATAGCAAGATTCTGCTTTGAATTAAAAGTATTTGGCACCCGATTTAAATTCTTGATCTTTGCCACGGTACGTGCATGGTCTGTAGCGAGAACCACAGCGAGATACAACTTTTACAGCTGAGTGGCGGGAACAGTAGACACACCCTCTATTCGTACGTCTGTACGATACTTTAAGCTGCAATGAACACCTCTAAATCATAAGTCTGTTCTTTAAGTCACATTTAACACCCCTTAAATTGTCCAAGGGGAGTCGTTTATCATTTTTTCAAAAAAGGGCAACGTTGGCTGGATGGTTGGTTGGGAGTTCCCTCCCCCCCTCGCTTTTGATCGCAGCCAGAACAAACAGGCTGGGCGCCACGAGAAGGGCAAGTATTCTTTCCCAGAACTCGGTTGAAGGGCATGAACACTGTTCGCAGGCTCATTTCGAAGATGCTTCTTTCACAACAAAGACGAGAAAGTGAAGCCGGGAAGCCAAGGGATTTCCCACAGACACTCCCACTGTTACCTGCCTGGTCCCCTATGCTTTTTTTTATATATTGGCCCTTATAATCATTGTTATGGGACTTGTTGATACCAGTAATTCTGTATGCTTGTGTTTGTGTGGGTTCCATATGGGGGCCTGGTTAGCTCAGTTGGCAGAGCTGCGGACTAGCAGATGGAAGGTTGCTGGTTCGAATCCTGGTGTGGCCAAGGATTATTTCCTGGAGTTAAACATTGTGTATAGCTTAGTAATAGGACCCCATCCCTCGTAGTGCGAAATCACCGCGACTGTCACAAAACAAAAAACAACAATCAACACTTTGTTCTTTTATCAGAGAGGTTTAAAAAACTATAAAGGGGAGAGAGAGAGAAAGGGAGGGGTGTATTTAACACTTGTGCACTTTCCACTAGAGGACAAGAGGGATTAGGCGGATTAAAATGTTTAATTGCAGTGTGTCTTCTAGATCACTTATAATGTGATACATAAAAGCGCCTTGATTGTAACACTACACTTCTTTGTGGGTTTTGTTTCTGTCCATTAAATTATGCTAGCTACCATTATCAGTTCAGAGATAAAATTTTAATACGTTTAACTCGTATTTTCCTTGATGCTCGAACCTTCGGAGTTGTCTCTCGCTCACTCAAAGACATTAGCCGATCCACCCACAGCGAACTAGATGCGCGAAACACACGCGCGGCAAATCTGGAGGTGTCAGAACTTCCGCTCTAGGCACTTCGCTATGGGCGAAACACCAGCGTTGCAAAATTGCTCCCGAAATTTGCAGTGTGTACCACATATATCTTTTGAAGATGTTGAAGTGCACAGCGGAGGTTCTGAGCAAAAAGAACGTGATCGTGGATACAAATATTTCGCCGAGAAATATCTATATACATATATAGATCTGCACTATATATATATATAGATCTATGCAGCATCAAAAACGTTAATAATAACAAAGTTGTTCTTCATAAAAGTACACTGTTAAAACTGTTTTTTTGATTATCTTACAAATGTATGTGGAACAGTATAAAGACCAAGAAGTTTTTACGCGGTTAAAACTAGGCGTGTGAATTTGGCAAGGAAAAATTTTGAGTTTGGTAGGACTGCACTGGGATCTCGTATCACAGCAAACTCGCGAAGTCAGCGTAGGCAGCGCTACCCATCTAAAAGAGGGATGCTTCGTCTCTGCGAATTTTCAGGAGCCACAGCTTCTTGATTTTTTCATTTTGAGGAAATCCATGGAAGGACAAAGTTGGGCAGTTGTAACTTATTAGAGTACGCTGAGGTACCCAACAGATTCGACGAGATTTCTTCGTAGTAAGGGCTGACATAGTGCAGCAACGTTACATACAACAGAGAGTCGACTGGCAAGGCCGGAAGTTCGCTCACCTCCAAAATTTCAATGGTCACATGCATGCATAATTCTCCGAAAGACCCCATAGAAATGAAATCGAGAGAAATTGACTTTAGAGGCCGAGTAAATTCTTGACTATTGGTATTCAGTCGACATTGATCCATTCATCCATTTTCTTTCGTTTTTAAAAAAAAAATCAAGCCCCGTTTTCGCACAGCTGCCTATCCCCCGTACGATAATGATAAAAAAGGCGGTGACCTGTGTCAGGTAAACGTGCTTCCTGTCACCTGTTCCCCCAAACGTCAGTTGAGGCTTTTCAGCGGTCGAATTTCTCGGGTATAATATATTTTTTAACCCCCCCCCCCCCAGTCTTTCTTAACTTCATGCATCCGGGATTTTGGACAGCTAAGGAAGGAATGCAGAGCTCCACGGGATGAATAAAAAATAAAAAAAAATGGAGAAGAGCCTACTGCAGCCTCTTTCCTTCTGTCTGAAGTCAAATTTTCAACGGTTCCTACAGTTTCCACACCTGCATAAGCCATCTTCGCCAAATCATTGGAGGTTCTGAGACCAAAAAGGAAAAACGAAACCCCAAGAAATGAAAAAAGGTAGTTTCTAAGAGAGCATTACGCACGTACGTGAACAGTGACAAAAAAATCACTGCAGCCTCCGAGCAATATCTTTTAAATTGAAAAGAGCTGTGTGGGTGCGTGCGAGTTTGAATGCGTGCGCGTGTGTGTGTATATGTGGGTGAGTGGTGTTCGCATTTGTGTGAGGGTGTGTGTGAGGGAGTGCGTGCGTGCGTGCCTCCGTCAGTGTATGTGTATGTGTATGTGTATGTGTATGTGTATGTGTATGTGTATGTGTATGTGTATGTGTATGTGTATGTGTATGTGTAGGTGCATGTGCAGGTGCAGGTGCAGGTGCAGGTGCAGGTGCAGGTGCATGTGTAGGTGCATGTGCATGTGTATGTGTGCGCATACAAATGTATTAGTTGGACATTGCACGTGCACTTGCTCGAGCACACACGAACCCACCCAAGCTCACACGCACGCCCGAGCGAGGTTACACACGTGTACCCATTCCCTGTTCATTCTTCTTAAGAGCATATGGCACAACCTGAGTGTATGTCTTTGATAGCTTGTGCGCAGGCTTTGCACAGACGGTGTGAATCCCAGGCACCGCTAACGCCGGTATACGTACCTACTCGTCTTCATCCCTGACTGTGACGTCAGACTGATGGAACCTCTCCACAAACTCTCACCCCTATTGACATAACCCGTGGTGCAACAGCTACATAAACGAAACTATAACATAGCAAAACGATTTAGTCGAAAGCACGTAAACATTACACAGTTAATTAAATCATCATCATCATCATCATCATCATCATCATCAAGTGACGGGTTTCCCCGTGCTTTGTTTATATCTCAGAAATCCCTGCCAACGTGTCACGTGATCAAACGTTCTCGCTACTTGCCTATGTATTAAAAAAATGAAATATGCCCAGTCTAAGCCATAGCTCTGGTCCCTTAATGACGAAGATCCCCTGGACTGGAATCCACAGACAGCTTAGTTCATTGCCTTTCCTGCTGTTAGAATGACAGCCTCAGCAAAGGATTATAGAAAAGAAGCGACTGTCAAAATGAATAAAGCTTCTGTAAATTTAACTTGCTGGTCTCTAAGACAGTGGAACATTCATGTCGCGGTTGGAAAATTAAGAAACCATCTTTGCTGTGCTTCTATTGTCACGGATCTTGGCTAAAGCTCTAGGCTGATCTGTGAGATCTGACCACTAAAAATTCCTATTTTAAAAAATCTAATGGGGAAAGCAAGGGAAGGAGCTCAGAAGCTGCACGTGTTCTGGAATAATGAAGCACTATTCGAGCGAGTGATCAAAGGTCACCATTAACCACCAAGAAAACTCTGACCACTAAACCATTTTGCCAGCGTGCTAGTCAATGTCGGAATGGTATGAAGTCGGTCTGTATTACCTTCCACACTGTGGTTTGTGTAGGCCCTATATGTTAACAACAGGCAAGTTTTTTTTTGTCTTGTTACAGTACTGATAAAGAAAACTTCTTCGTGTATATATGACCTCTTCGGTCGACTGGACTTTTTGAGCAATAAGCGATTCCTGGAGATCATTGGAGATTCTAAATAGTAAATAAAACGCCGTACTGCCCCACAGGTATCAAAGTTTTCAACATCCCAGTTCTTCTTAGTCTATCAGCGTGGATACTTTTGATACAATGCCGAATGCGGCTACCTCTTGCATCCCTCCCCACCCCCACCCCCCCCACCAAGCACTGGGCCCCAAAATAATCGGCAAAGAGACCCCCAGAATTGCTCCTATTTTAGCTTGAAGCTGATGTCAGTAGTTTAGTCTGCCTTGCACGGCATAGGTACTTGTACTTAACCCAGCGGGATGTCTGGGTATGAGGTTTTATTAAAGTGAACCAAAAATGCTGCACACACACGCGCGCGCACACATACTCTATCGCAAGAAGACAAAAAAATCTTTATTAGCCTTTAGAGAACTCAACGCGCATATATAACAGTATCACTCAGCACACCACCAATATTAAACGTCTTACATTACGTTATCCATGTAGTTACAGAAATATGACCATATCAATAATTAGCAGTATGAATATAAATAATGGCGTATATATGGCTCAGGGTTTCCCATCCGTGCGTGGGCCTACATGGGCAGCGTATTTCTCTCAGGGGCCGCAACCTGTGTACGAATAGCATTCCAAAGAATGGTGGTCCTTGACAATGATAAGCTACCCTGATGGCAAACACCACGAGGGAGTTTTTTTTGTTTTGCTTGGTGTTCATCGGGTAACTAAAATTCATAGTCTGCACTCCCAGCGGGTTAGATGAAGGTGTTTCTTTCATCACTGTGGCCCGCAGACAAAGTGTGCCCCACACTCCCGAGGTCAACTCTGCAATAATCAGTGGTGTACATTCTAAACGTATTTCAACGACAATCCTTAGTTTGAATTCAACTCGGTAAGGGAGCTAACAATTTGTATACTACATCATTTTGTGGGTGCTTCTAGAAGGTGGGTCCCATTTTACCGAACCTTGTCATGTATCCTCAACATGTGTGTGTGTGTTATATCTAAACCTGCATAAATATATTGTTTCAAAATACATGGCCATTTTGGAAAATTTGTTAAAAGTACGAAAATTAGCAGCTAAAGATGGACAACGTATGTCAACACCACGTTATGAAGAACTTTGACGTGTCCACTTTTTAACTGCCTATGGATAAATTTTTTTAACCAGTCGCTTTGGGGTTTGGACACCTCTGCGAGTAGAGCTAAGGACTAGTGGGTGGATGTTGATGGCTCGAATCCAGGAGTGGTTTCCTGGAGTTAAACATTGTGCAAACTCCATGTCGCCTGGAGGCTTTGCCTTCCTGGGGCCCTAAGGGGGCGTTGCCCTGGACCCCCCGCCGAAACATTTTCATGCACCCCCTCCTCAGAAATCGATCGCTCTGGCCCTGACTGGTATGTCTATGCGAACGCTAAACGTGTTAACTGCTCCACGACCCTTCTGAGCAAGCTTGCTTGCTTGCACAAGTATTGACAGAAAGAGACCCAAATCTTCGGAACAATGCTGATGTAATAATGAGATTAATACTGCAAAAACAAGAAGTACTACATGAAAGTTATCACAGAGATTTATCACAGGTCCAGTTTCCCAAAGAAATATTCGCAATGAAGCAAGATGTTACAATATAAAGGAAATAAGGTGAAACATTAATCTGGTGCTGAAGATATACAAATTACAAACAAAAAGCACAAAGAAATTTTGCTTTCTTCCCTGTAGTGTAAGGGACGAAAGCGGATAGGCTAGTCACGGGGCATATCATTAGTGTCAGACTAAGTTTTAATCGCTTCTATGGGTTGACTTTCTTGAAGAATATTCCTGTACAGCTGATGGACGTGAACAAAATGCTGCCATTCTTTAATCCTGGGTAAATCCGAAGTTGTTTTTAAGATGATTTTTTATTTGAATCTGCGTTCCTATGTGTTTATGAATTGAAGAATCATGCGCTTTAATTAAATGTTTATATCAGTCGAGTAACAGATTACTCAAGGTAAATTTGTTATTCAAAGTTCACATTGCCATGAGGGCTATTATAATACCCACGCCTACATAGACCAGCTAATATTAAATGAACAGCACTTTGCGGTATAACTGTTTCACACTGCATGCTGTTCGGAAGTTTGGGCATAGATTTAATAATTGACAAAGTAAAGCCTTTAATCTTCCTTCTGTTGAACGCTTGTACAACTTTCTGCTAGTATGCACAAGACACATACATTTATACGTGGTACATTTTGTAACTGCGAATTCCAGTAATCCTTTAAAGTTCCTTTGCTTATGGGAAACTTCAACGAAAAATTAACATAAAAAATCCCTTTGTACACAACAGAAAGTTTGAGATGTCGGAGTCAGGTAGATTAGTGGGTCGATAATGTGTAGTTCTGTGCACTGTGCGTTGCAATTACTGTTAGTATCACTTTTCCCATGTTGTTGGTTGCGTACTAAATCTATTTTTATAGGCAAGTTGACATGTAACAACTGAATAAGATTTATTATGTTTGTGTATTTATGGGTATGTGTGTGTATATATGCGTGTGTGTGAGAGAGAGGGAGGGGAGAGACAGAGAAGAAGAAGGTGTCATATTTGCTTTTTAAATATTTTCCATCCTGCTTGGGACATCCTAACTCTGAAATTTATATTTCTGTTAAATCATCTGTTGTAGGGAAGCGGCTGAAAATGTCTAGAACATCAGTCGAACCAAGACATTAGGGAAAGCACAGCGCCCTTTTCTGTGACGAAGTACTCTCGAAATACGACTCCATCCTTATAATTACTGATATAAACTGTATTTTGAATTCTGTCACTTTTTCATATGTTTACTTTCACATGTTTACACGCAGATAAGAAACGCCGCTTGCTTCACGCAATTTCTCTAGATACAAGAGGCATTGCAACGCATGGTTAATAATGTGTATATGAAATGTTCGGGACAGTTATTAAGTAGTCAGTTATTAATTGAGCTTTAATGTTACGCCATGGATATGTGAATAATTGTGATGTCCTACCAGGCTGTTGGTTGTTTCCTGTTTATGCCGTGGAAGATTAATGGCGGACTGCTACTGTCGCTGTCTCTACAACAAAAGGACTATCTACTACGTTCCGCGTCATTTGTCACACGCCCGACACTTTGATACACCAGTTCGTGCATAAGCTCCGAGATGTTTCTTGGCTCCCGTTTCAAGTAATACCAAGCCATTTTTTCGTTCTTCCTCGGCTTCTGTTTGTTCAGATGAATTCCTGTGTTTTGTAACTCGATGAAGGATGGTAGGAATTCAGGTAAGTGCGCTCCTCGATGTCGGAAAATCCGCCGCCATTGGAACGAGACGTGAGTTCCATATTGTCTTCGCGCTTTTTCTTGTTTTCTATTTTGCGCATGCGCAACTTCCAGGCCACGTAGCCGCAGGCGCTGGTTCCCAGCAGGTAGCCAAGGGTCAGCCCCAGCCCCACCACGCTGTCCGGCCTAATGACCGGAATGGTGCGGAAGAAGGCGCATTTTGTGTACATCTTCTTCATCGTGTTATTGGGACTGGCTTCCGTCACCTCCACGCACACCGCGTACGCCGTGTCGGACATCAGGTGAGAGAACCGGAAGTGGTTCACCGTGCCGTTGAAGAAGTCAGACACGATCCGGCCGCTGGGCAGGTCGCAAGTGGCGTGCGACACCACCTGCAGGCCTGCTCCACCTTCCGCAGAGGGGGAGGACGAGGAGTTGTGGAACTGCCAGCGCACGTCCAGCCACGAGGTGTCGCTCTGGTCCAGGAAGATGCTGATGCGGTCCGAGAACTCCGAGAAGAAGAGCGGGTTAGCGGCACTATAGTGCAGGTTGCGGCCCTTGACGTCTTGGTGCTGCGCTTCTTTCTTGTGCAGGGATATTACGGGATTCACGTCTGTGCCGGAACTGACGCAGAAACAGACCGATAGAACATAACAGAGTAGACTCCCCTTGTCTCTCGATTCACCACACCGTGCGAGCAGCATGCTGATAGGTAAAAAATCTGAGCGTTTACTGTGACTATAATGATGGAAAAGACGATGACGAATGAAACGTGAAAATGCTCCTCTTTTCGGGTCTTCCTCTTTTCTGTCAAAAGAAATAAGAAGGAATAAGTCACACGCACACAATGAAACATTAAACAGATCCTAATTGTTTTGACTATACAAAACTAAAAAAACAAAAACTCAAGAGAAAAATTGTTCAGATAAAACTTTGACAGCAGATTAAAAAGAGTATACTTGTAATAGTTTTTATTGCTACTAATGGTGCTGCGTTTTTTGTTAAGGCTGTTGCTGCTGTGGATTAGTTGGTCATAAGAGGATATTCCTGTGTTATATGCCATAGCTATGTACAACAGCATCGGGTGTAAAATATTTTTATATCCAAAATGACGTTAGGATCACAGTGGTATATGTTTGTATAGCTTCCCGTTCTGTTTTGACAAAATGGTAGATTTTCATGTCGTCTTATACAACGTATACCAAACCAAAATGTATAATATTTCATATATAATATAACACATATTAGGTCACTTTGCTGGCTTACAGCATGGCGTTCAGCTGTAGAAAATGTTAGGCACACTGTTGCATAACATGGAGAAAACGAGAAAGTCGACACGTTATATGCGTCTGGGGAGTGGTTTACCAAAACTCTTGTATTGACGAGAGCAGAGCACCGCTCAGACATCCACTAAAGCCCTGTCCTCCCCAAGCACCTACACAATAGTGTACGTTTATTTGTACAAGGCCGGTAAGGGTTTGTGTGGCAGCATTCTCTTCCTCGCAGGACGGCATCCAGCAAAGATCAGGCTCGATCGCTATCAGACGCCTGCTTTGGATGGAAGGCCTTCTACCTGCATAAATTCGATGCCCCCCCCCCCCCCCC
>SMGT01014779.1:116070-167370 GCA_004794575.1 Lanistes nyassanus | reverse complement strand
TAAGCCTTGGGGGCCCCGGAACTTTGTACCGGCTTCCCCCCCCCTCTCGACGGCCCTGGACTTCTTACATATGGACCGAGCGTGCTACGACGCGAGCGCAGCGTCGTGCTGACTCCCTCGCGCAGCGTCGTGCTGACTCCCTCGCGCAGCGTCGTGCTGACTCCCTCGCGCAGCCATCCTACCCTGCCTCGCGAGCAAGGCTTACTGTGACTCGCTAGCAGACACGCGTCGTCTATGCAGGAATGGATAGGGAGGCGGGAGGGTAAAAAGGCCTCGCCGCGGGGCACTCATCAGCTTTCAGCGCTCGCTCCTCTATCAGTTTGTTTTCTCTGTGGGGTAATCCCGTCGTCACGTGATGGTGTTTTCGACGGACCCCCCCCCCCCTCTTCCGCTTTTTTTAACAGTCTTACGACTGACGTTTGTACACCTCGGTAACCGTGCGTGTCGTGTCCATCGCTTTACGCACGATCGTAGCAACGTCCAGCGTTTGTTAAAGCTGGACGTATCGTCGCACGTAAGCAGGGGTTCATACGTGTGCGTCGTGACCTCCGCCCCTGAGCTACTCCACGGAGAATTTTTTTCACGAAGGAAGTAGCGGAAAGCATCTCTATCAGTAGAACAGCTGGAGGGAAATATCTCGGTCATTCTTTGAGGCGTAGCTGTTGCGCATGTTGGTAAACGGTAAAACAAGCGACACTCAACACATTGGCTCTGGTTGCATTGGCATACTTATCGATTATCCATACATAAAGGTGCCCTTAAAATATAAATGGCGAACGCGTTTTGACCGAAGGGCCGATGCGACCGCGCATGCAACCCAGTCCTGGTTTTCGAACAGCATCTTTTGAATCAGGATTTGAGCAACGTTGCCAAGCAATTCTGCTGATGACCCCTGCTTTCCCTGCAGCGCTACACTCTCTGAGGGTATTCCCAGACAGAGAACTTGAACTTGAACTGCATTTTATTTGGATAACATAAAATTCACAAAATGAAATAGTTATATATATATATATCACAATTATTTTGAACCCCTGATTAGTGAGAGAGACCGCTGTCTCTGTCAGATCTCTGTCTAGATTAATCACACATTACTGCTGCAAATTGTTGCAAAGGTTTACAAAACAACTATCGAGTACTGCTCACGATTAAGCGTAACCTTTGCAGGCTAGATGCAATCTTTGAAACCAGATTCTGCCGATAGTAGGTTAATTGTCCCCTCCTTCGGTCCTCCTCGGGTTCGTGTTGAATAATGAACACTACCAACTAGTCAACAAAAAGTACATGTACGGGTTTAAAATGTCCGCCAAAAAAGACGCCGTTTTTCACTGGCAAAACACGTTATTTGGAGCACACCGCACAGCTCAGCACCTTGCTGTTAGCGTAAGGGGGACAGGGGAGACTACCACACGATGATACGACGTAGTAAAATAGTTTTCCGCGTCTCTGGTCTTTTGTTCCAATCATTCCCTCCAATAAAGAATCCATGCAGACGAACTCTGTCGCCGCTTTGTGAGTGAAATATCCTGCCATAAGAACACCCGAATACTCCAGCGTCCACCCCGTGTAGCAGGAATTGGTAGCAGGCATCATGAGTGTGGCGGCACGCGTCACGTGACACACAGAGCATTTAGATTCAAGTTCGACAGAAAGATGGTTGGACACTTGGTACTCTGCCCCGTAGATGTAGGTGTACTCTGACGGCAGGGCGTAGTCTTTGAAGACAGGGTTAAGCGGCAGGCACAACGTGTTGGATGCAGCGCCTTCATGTGAGTAATAGGACCCCCCTATCACACCTGTCAGGACATACTCCTGTCATGTAACTGATGAATTCATCTATGTCACATTTAATGAGATCACTGTATCAGACACATGGACAAAAATTTTAAAAGAAATTTAGAAATATTACTGGAACAGACAGCTGTTACATCGGCTGACTATATTCTGGGGTGCAAGGGTTATTCTCGACAGACCCATGATATAGAGCCTTTCGGTTTACAGTTGTCCTGAACTTTTCTCTGTGCAGCGTAATCGTTTTCGTGGCTCTTTTTTAAAAAAAATGTCATCAGATGTAGATTGCAGACATTCAATACCAGATGACTAAGTGACATTTGAGGTGTCTGAGGGTAATTAGGACTTAGCCAGAAATTCTTATCCAAGGTCAGCGCAGGCGAACCGATGGCAGATGAGTGAGTGGATTATGAATCCTGCTTACCCCGGTCTTTCTGGAGCAGAACGTAAGGAAAACATGCTGTAACCTTCGGCATCTTTAGTAGCTTTCGCAACTCCCCTCCTTCCCCAGTTCCATCATCCCCGTCATTCATCTGCTACGTAGGGACGTCTGCTAGGACTATGGGTCGTCGATACATCTTGTAACATGTATTTCACCAAGAACTGAGACTGTATTTACATCAAGTTTGGAGACTGAAGAACATACCCGAGTAGACAAGTTCAGCTTCAGATGGACACTGGCCGCTACCCCAGCGAGTGTAGACAGAACCTGGAGAGATGGGAAGACGCGGACAGCTGTTATGAGGAGGTAACACTTGAAAATAAAATAACTCGAGTTTTACTGTACTTCGCTTTTGGGATGGCTTGCATGAGCGTTCGTAGCTGCCCTTACGGTCATAAGACTTGTCGTAAAGCCCGTTCACCATATGTATTCTACGTCCACCGTTGCGTAACGACAGGGGACAAGCACGCCCATGTAAGCCAGCCCTGAGCCAAGCGAAAATAACGTTTGTCGTGCACAATACGCTGAGCTGCTCGCAGTACGAGAGGGATGCCTTTTGCAATGCCGGTAGAGTGGGTGGGCGAAGGGTTCAAAGTGGGAAAATTAGGTAGGTGTGTGTTCCTTTGCAGATATATACATATGGTCAGGTTTATGCGAATCTGCACACCATCGCAAAATATGTATCTAGCAACTCGTTTTTACGTTACAAATTAATAAATCTGTCACTGAATACTACTGATTCTAATATTATGGCAGCCACTCATTATTAAGACTAGACTGTTTGTTGGAATTAACATCATGTACGGCTGAGTGGACTTAAGAATACCTGTTGAACCTACCTGGCAAAGTCGATTGCCGAGGCAGGCTTTCAGGTCGTTCGAACAAGACTTGACTTGACACAGAGGGTTTAAGCTCTTCAGGTACCCCATCGGGCAGCTTTGACCTCAGCGACTGCAGTTCCGCACGAATGGCAGATAACTCTGAGTGCATTCTCAGCGACTGGACGTGATGACGTAGTCCACGTACTTCCTGCGCCACGCTGAGGGCGTCTGCTTCGACGGAGCTATTTCCACAAACAACAAGCTAGAGAATACAACTACACGAAGTCGAGACTATGGCCCAGGAGAACACAGGATGTGCTAGAGAAGACAACACTCACAAGGCTACAAGGCGAAGCTATAGCACACTGAGTGTGCGTTCGATAATACGTGGTACTATGTTTTTGTTCAGTACTTTTTGCTGTGTTGTACAGCTTATCTTTATTGTACCATACCTTCATTGTGCAGTACAAAATACCTTTTTTGTATTATACAAAATACTTTTGTTATATTGTACAACATACCTTAGTTGTATTGTACAACATACCTTTGATGTGATGTACAACATACCTTAGTTGTATTGTACAACATACCTTTGTTGTGCTGTACAAGGTCCAGCCGCCTTCAGGTCCGTCACCATCCGCCGCAGTGTCTCCATCTCCGCTTCCAGACGACGCACTCTCCGAGTCTCTTCTGCTGACGTCACAGACAACAGCGACGACACTTCTTGGTCCGTCGTCTGGTTAACATCAGACATATCGACGACAACAGCATTCCACAAATGCAATATCAGTATAACCGCCAGAACAAAAAACACAGTCGAAGACATCGTTGTGGTTGACAGCAAACCTCTCGCGGACTTTTAAAGGAAGATTAAGCACTAGCCATCAATTGTTATAAATTTCAAATGATAAACTATTCTTAGTTTTATTTAAAGGTTGAGCCACACTTTTACGGCTTGTAGCTGACAGATCGTGACGCACTCTGTGTGCGGTTCTTATACTGTTGAGTAACCTCCGAAAAATGCAGGGTATGTTTTTTTGAGGCACGGCAAGGTTTTCCTTCCAATCAGCTTTAGTGTAGATGAGCACTGTTGATAAGGTTATCACACGTGTCTAGAAAACCCATTAACATACCACTCGTCACTCGTTCATTCTTGCTCCTCCACAAGTAAATTGATGCTGAACTGGGTTTTTTTAGTGCTAATTATGGATGCATGCTCCTCATGAGCACGTTTATGTGTAAAAAGACAAGCGAACTTTTAAGTACAGAAAATTATGATGACCTTTGTGTATGAAACATATGAAAACTTCGGTGCTGGAAATACATGAGCACTTACTTTTTTGTAAGAATTATATGAGCAGTTTTATGTATGAAATATATATATACTTTTATGTACATAAATAACGAATTTTAATATGCAGAAATATAGGAAAACGTGTATGTACGAAATATGTAAGCATTTTTATGTACAAAAATCCTCCGAAATATTTGTGGAAAGAAGATGCTAACGCGCATGCAGCCCACAGCTGCGAAGATCCATCAGTTTGTGCGCCGTGATGAGTTAGGGTACAGCTGCCTCCTAATGTCGGCTGGGCAAACGGGAAGATAAATGCTAAGATTACATTTCCCTTGTAATGACTTAGAAGAAAACATTTCAGCCGTTAGATAATTTTTTTCCCAGCTGCTGTAGAATCCTGAGAACTTGGAAGAGAGAGAGAGAGAGAGAGAGGTGAACTAGTGAAGAAAGGAGAGAAGAGAGAAAAATGGTAGGGAGTTGGGTGAAAAAGGGTATAAGGAGAATCGGAATGAAGGAATGATATCTTTTTCTTTCTTTCTTTCTTTTTTACATCATTCTCTTGTTGATGTCTTCATGCATCCTTCGCCGTCACTTAGTCCGCAAGCGTCATATGTCTGTGGTTGGGTGCAAGTCCTTGCTTCTAAATCGGATTGTACACATTGTCAGTACAGGTTAGTAAGCTTTGGCACAGCAATGCTTCGCGTTTCTTGATAGCTATAAAGCACATGAAGTACCTGTGAAGATGACTAAAAGAAACAAATTAGGAGCAGACATGTAGCTCTGCTCCTGGAGTGTCGACAATTTCAGTATATACACATAATGGCAGTCAGTCTCAGAATAAATTGTGTAACACACAGTTGTATGTACCCTCTTGTGTTTATATGTAATTACTCTCTATGATGCTATATATATATATATCAAAGGGTTTCATGGGAAGACCAGTGCTACATGAATCTCAAAGAATTCGTTTACCGCATTAAGTCAAACGCTGCTAACAAAGAATTAAGTCCCTTGGCAGTCATTTAACCTTTAGCATACATAACCAGTTATTAGCAAAACGACTTTTGGAAAAAACAACACAGATCTGTACTTTGTTGATTATGTAAAGAGGACAGGGGAGATTACTCTACAATATATGTTACGTATTAAAAAAGCTACCCATTTCTGCTGTGCTTTGCTCCAGCCATACCCTCCAACACAGAGTTCATGCAGACGAACGCGGTCGGTGCTTTGAGTGTGTTATGTCCTGCCATCAGAACAGCCGAATATTCCAGCGTCCACCCTGTGTGGCAGGATCAAATTCCGTTGGTAGCGGTCAACATGATGGCCGCGGAAGCACCTGACTTCAATGTCATTATAACGATGGTTGTTGACCTCGCACCCTGTCCCCCAGACGGAGGTATACTCCAAAGGCAGGACATAGTCTTCGAAGGCAGATTTGAAAGGCAGATACTATGCAGAATTAGCCGCAACGCCTTCGTGCGAGTAATAGATTTGCACCTCCCCCCACCAAATCTGTAACGAGATCCTTCAAACCTGGAATGATGTCCTTCAGTCATGCTTGTACTACAATCCTAGCACTAACCCTACCTCAAATGACGTACAAAATTAATATCTAACATGAAATGAACTCTTCGTGTCATGCATGTAATGAAATCTGTGTAGAATAAATTTAATAAATCTTCTTATCCCATCTGTTACAGGATCCGGCTGCTGCACCTCCTTTCTGAGTTGGCGTAATGCGCGCCAGTGTATGCACGCATGACCCAGAAAGAAAGAGAGAGAAAACATTCTCACAAACATAAAACATAAGCTCGCGCACACACTAGCGCGAGTGTACATGTCTGTCTGTCTGGGTTTTTTTTTCTCACACACAGACACTCCAGCACGAAAAATGAAGATTTATGTTATAGTTTATTGCCCACTTCCAGACACAGGCACTCTCGTGCAGGTATAAAGTGATAACTTTTTATTTTAACAATTATTTTAGAAACCTGATACCTGCTTTCCATCTTTACAGATAGGCAGTTTAATCAAGCGTTTCTAATTTATATATCTTAATCTCGAACAGATGTGTAGATTCGACAAGATTATCACGCCTGCCACAACACACATTGGATAAAAGTGTAATCGCAACTCATTAGCTCGTGCATCCACTCCTTCTACTAGAGAAATGGCCAGATGCGGCCTTTCTGCTCCTTATCCCGGCCATGCTGTTTACCGGACAGCAGTCAGTCGAAGTAAGTTGTTGGCAACACGTGTCGCAGGCTGCTGATCATCTTTGTCATTCATGGAGTTTAATATTTTCAGAACACAGACATAATGAAGGTGAAATAGCGTTTGCAGATGCTTCTTGCATCGCATTTTGGTACGTACTGTGTGTGTGTGTGGGGGGGGGGGGGCGCTTGCATGCGTGCATTCATGCATTCGTGTGAGCGCGCATATGTGTGGGTCCATTCCCGAGCGGGTTTCCTTATCTGCTTGTCAGATTCTAGATATTGGGGCCTGTCTGTATTTTTTAGGGTTTTATTTATTTTTTTTTGGGGGGGGGGATGTCATTTACAAAGTTTTTAAGACACGCAGCATAACATTAGTTACAAGTTTTGAGATTGTAGATTATGCTTCATTCTTTTTCTGCACGACTGAATACAACACACACAGCTGGCACGAAAAGGAGGCAAAAATACGTTCTTTTCGAACGTCGTAGAAACATTTTTTCACAAGGAAGATGTGATGGAAAAGAAAGAAAGAAAGAAAGAAAGAAAGAAAGAAAGAAAAAGACAGACAAGTCTCCAAGTTTATTCAAAATATCCTTGCTCATTTCAAGGTAGGCGGGGAAGGGCAAATATACATAGACATAAATGCAGAGTACCATTAGTTAACAGGGTAATCCGCATTTACAAATAGGTCTAAGTGTGCGCAGAATTAAGATACACACATATACAGCAGGTCTATAAACACAAAGATTAAAAAAATCTTTAGCGGGGTTAAGTTTCAATAAAGGTTTGCAGATATAATTATCTTCTCTTACTAATGTTGCGCCCGCGCGCGTGCATGCGTGCGTGCGTGCGTGTGTGCGTGCGTGCACGTGTGTGTGTGTGAAAGAGAGATAGAGGGGGAGAGAGAGACTGATAAATACAGCTCAGTACCATCAGATCTTTTACATATATCGCTATACGTGTTTGCTTACCTGAGGTCAATGGTCTCTTTTCACGATCAGCAGTTTTTTTTTCTCCAAATTATTCCACACACGTTCTATGTGGGAAAATATCCTCTTGACGTCATAATTAAATGTAGAGTGCTATCTTTTTGGTTTAAGATGGTCAGTTATGTAAACAAAGATAAATTTTCTGGTATAGCTTATTGGTTCACCAACAAATTATTTATGGCTGATTCAATCTGATTATATAACTGTGGTTAGGGACATCTTGAATAGCCTAGGTCTCACGTGGATCTGGAATTCTCAAGAAAACATAAATGTTTCTCTCCAATGGTTTAAAGAAAAGGTTTAAGATGTGTATGATCAATATATAAAAATGAATAATAATGATATTTACTTGTATTATAAAATGTACAAGGCCCCCTTTTCTTAAGAAAACTATATTTCAATTTTAAGCTGTAATCAGTGTATCTGTTTCATGAAGTTTAGAACCATAAATAACAACATAGCATTACAGAAAGACAGATTCCTCGATGCCCCTTGAGCGGAACGTGTATGTTTAAAATGCAACGCTAACGACATCGGAGACGAACATCGTTATCTTTTTATCTGTGATTACTTTAAGCACGAAAGAATGAAATTTATCCCGAAATTCTATTATAGTAAACCAAATCCTGTTAAATATATGCTCATCTTCATCAGCAAATAGAGAAAAGTCTTAGAAGGATTAGTTACATTTATTAAGTGTATTGGCGATAGCGTTCACAGTAAGACACAGTAGAATAACATCTTGCATGACTGTAATAAGTTTGTTTCTATAAGGCGTCAGACCATCGAGCTTCACTGCTATCACCAACTAGATATACAGAATTGTATGCTGGTCTCGCAAGGCCAGGCTTTCTTGTCCTCTCACCTATCTTCCTCTTCTCTTCTCGCCTCCGTTCTCCTGTACGTCTCGCACATCTGTCTCCCTGCCTGGTCCCTTATGCCTTTAGATAACTCCAACAAAGATACAGGCAGCGCTACACATAGCCGTATGCAGACGCCTGTGCCCTAAAGGGAGCTTACCGTACCTAAACACGTAGCAAAGAGAGGGCCTTTGTTATATATTGCTACTTATTATCTTTATTGTAAGACTTGTTTATACTAGTCATACTGTATGCTTGTGTTTGTGTAGTAATTTCTATATGCCCCTCAAGGGGAAATAATAAACCTTGCCTTGCCCTGCCTTAAATCTGCCGTGAACCCACAACGTCGGTAGCATGAGATTATAAGGCAAGCATTTATCAGATACGACGACGACGACGACGACGACAACAAAATCAAGAACAACATCAACAGTTTACGGGGGTTGAAAGTTCCCTCGGGTAAGATTTTAATGGTCACTTATTGAAGGGTTCAGTTCCTTTTCCTTTTTTCTTTACCTGCCATAGTAGGCTATGACCTATAAGCCGCCTTTATTATCGTTATCGTCAACGCAATCAACGTCGTGATTTTCATCATCATTGTCATCGCCGTCGTCATCACTTGGAGCAGACAACGCAAGGGAGTACTTTCCCGTTTTGATAAGGCGGGCATGGCAGACTTCCACATTCAGTGGTGACGTAGTAAAACAGTTTGCCGTTGTCGTTCTTCACTGACCCAGTGCGGGTGCGTCTTTCTGAATCGATGCAGATGTATTCCGACGCGGCCTTGTGTTTGGGGCTTCCTGCCATAAGGTACCCAGAATGCTCCATCGTCCACCCTGGGTGGCAAGACGTAGCGGCGGGCAACATGAGAACTGTGGGCCGTGGGGTGCGACACACAGCGCACAGGGGGTCAAGGTCAGTTGGAGGAAGAGGACTGGCTTGAAATTCCGCTCCTTGGATTATGGCGACGTAGGTGGTTAAAGGCTGGTTCTCCAAGACAGGGTTCAAGGGCAGGCAGAGGGCGTTGGCGGCGGGTCCAGAATCTTCGAAACTCGAACCGCCGATGATTCCTGCAGCAAAGAGGTGCGCACTTTCCAAGTCATATGAATTGCATTTTTAACTTTTATTAGGCAAAAAAACCAAAACTGTTAAAAGCATGGGGATTTGGGTTTCACGCGAACTCAGACTCACCCACTCACTGAACCACAGTCACCCACCCACTCACTCGCTCACATGCACACAGGTACACATGCACAGAGTAGGTATATATTTACCTGAGTACACAAACTCGGTGTCATTGGGACAGCGTTCATGTCCCCAGCGCACGTACAGGGCACCTGTAGAAAAAACACAAACAATTATTCGTTAGCCCTCGTAGGTTATGACGTGTGAAAAGCAGTAGATCACGTAATCCCCAGAGTACCGCAGAGTAAGGGCCGAGTTGACTGCGGCTTACCGGAAGTGAGGCGCGTCCCGGGATGTGGCCAGTGAGAACCATCTGTTTGGCTGCTCGTCAATGCTTTGTACATAGTGACTTTACTTTAAACATCAGCTTCAAGGCAAGCCTTGAGAGGACGCTTACTCTGGGACACACGAATAACTTCAAAATGCGTGCTTTGTGGGTAAGGGTGCTAGACGGGCCCCGTTGTTTTAGTTCTTTGCAGGCAGTGAAGTGAAGATTAAAAAAAATACAAGTAATATACGCCAGCAGCTTCAACTGTCAACATCTGCGCGCCAGTATTAATAAGTCCGGTGATAGTGAGGATAAATAAACAAGCAATGACGATTATGTCTTATAAGTTTCATAGCCCCTGATAATTTTTACAACGATACAAGAGCAGATCAGTCGACACAATCATGCAGAAATTCAGTCATAATAACCTGTGCTCAGAGAAGATGTGTCATTTTGGCGGGCACGTTTTCCTTCGTTTTCGTCCTCCGCTGTTCTGCCCGCGGGCACTGGGGCTGCTTGGCTTCCTGTATCTGCCAGCATGGATGATTTGGCGGGAAGAATGTCAGAACGAAGGGCAGATAACTCTCGTTGCATCTGTAGGACTTGAAACTGAGAACGCAGAGCCTGTATTTCTTGCGTGACCTCATTCAGTGTCTTTGATTGTGGACTGAAACAGGAACACCAGTTTAATAGGTAAAGTTTAGGTCCTACACAGAGCTTCAGCATTCAATTCTTACAGTCTATTGCCATAATAACTCTTTTCTGCAAAGTTTAGAAGGGTGTATTCGTGCTCAGACTTTGACTGTAAGAGAATACTTTCAGAAAATTGCTTGCAACATACCGAGAAAAATCAGTGCTAAAAGTGTACCACAACAGGCCTTTCCTCGGGTATGATACACTGTACAACACACACTTGTTGTACAGTGCACAGCGCACCTTTGATGTACTGTACAACAAACATCTTTTACAGTTATGAAGCGCAACTGTCTTTGATCTGATGTTCAAAATACCTGGGTTGTTCCGTGCATCATATCATTGTTGTGCTGTACAATACAACTTTGCTTTACAACATTCATTTGTTGTGCTATACAACATTGTACAATATACCTTTGTTGTGCTGTACAACATGCCTATGTTGTATTGTACAACATACCTTTGTTGTGCTGTACAACATGCCTTTGTTGTACGACATACCTTTGTTGTGCTGTACAAGGTCCAGCAGCCTTCAGGTCCGTCACCATCCGCCGCAGTGTCTCCATCTCCGCTTCCAGACGACGCACTCTACGCGTCTCTTCTGCTGACGTCACAGACAACATCGACGATACTTCTTGTCCCGTCGTCTGGTTAACGGCAGAAGAAGCGACGACAATGATGCTCCACGACAACAACGCCAGCAAAGCTGTTTGTTCCAACATTGCCATCACAACATTTCAATTTAGAAACTATTGAAAGGTTGAGATCCAGAGGTTTGAACGGAACAGACTATAACACAGAGTTTTGAGTCCAGTTTTTATTTTGGTGATTTATCTACAAGCAGCCAGAGCTATGTCCGCAACTGATTTTGTGTTTAAATTTAGTTTTGGATCCTTGATATGCCAGTGAAAATGTTATCCAAGTTCACTTCAATCATATTTGGGAAGTTCTGAGCCGGGCAGCTGGATCGTTATGCGTTATCTAAACAGCTTTCATGAGCTCCCATAATAATAAAAGATTAAAAGCCAGCTGTTTTTCGTTCCGTTAGTCTCGAATCTTGTTCTCTTCCTGCAGTAATGGCCTTATGAGAGCAGTGTGTTCCAGTTATAAAATGAACATTTGCTCTGTTTAAACAAACTTTGGGATGATTACCGATGTTTTTCTGTCAGGAAATTATAAAAAATGCTTATCACTGACTTCAGCAAACAGCGTTTGGAAAAGAGAGAATAGTTTATTGATATTTGCGAACGGGTTATGTTCCTGACAAAAGTTTTTTTCTGGAAATATGAAATAACACAAAAGTCAGTGGACATTCTTTGAAATCGTGAAGGGCAGAAGAGAAAGTTTGACTAGATTTAGCGTAGAGATAACACTTGAGAGATCCTGATCGCTCACTCCCAACAAACAGCCAATCGGAATGCGTATGCAAATGTCTCCCGACTTCTGACATTGACCTTCCTGACAAGTTCAACAAACTGGCGGTAATTAATAAGCAACGAGTGAACTTAATTTTGTCCGAACAAGTTATTTTATAGAATAAGTTGGACACTAAAGTATTATGGGAGATCCAGACAACATGTTCGAGAACAGGTGAGCCACATGCTGCAAATCGGCTAAACACAAAGCGCTTTGACATTTTCTTTGATTGGTACATGCATGTAACGACCTTGAAATAAACCAACTTCTCCGATCAAGCAGTGATAGCTACAGTGATGGTTACAGTGAGGGTCACAGTGATGGTTACAGCGATGGCTACAGTGTGGCAACGAGCTACCAACCCCTTCCCCCCACCCCAACCTTCCTCCTAACGATCCGGGTCGGCCAGCTGACTCGGATCGTTTCCATATCGTCGCTACGGTGGGGCTGGAGCTGGTGTGTGTGTGTGTGAGAGAGAGTCAAAATTATTACTGTTCCAGTCGCCGCTGCCGCCGCCACCACCACCACCACCTCCACCTCCACCCCAGATGTTTCAAAGGTATGATCATTTTTTCCACGAAGCCCTTTATTTTTGCAATAATGTAATTTTAAATCACCAAGCATAACTTTTACAGCCAGACTAAGCTTTGAAAAAAAGGTGTTTCATTATTAACAAACCTGGGTTAATATATGCCCATGTTTATCTGATGTCAAAATTTTCCCCAACTTGTCATCATTGATAGCTTATTTATCAATGCATAGTCAACCGCACAGAGCAAGACGAGTTACAAGGTAACAAAATTCACTGCCCAGAAACATAGAAACTACATTTCCAGCATTATAAAACCATCCCTCTGAACACAGTATGCCTGATATGATTATATAGTTTATGGTATTATGATGTCTTAACATTTGCTAACCAGAATACAATAACTGGTTACTTTCTCTTTAAGGGAAATAAGAGAAAAAATCATATTAAATGGTAATATGCTTCAGTTGTATACTAAATATACGAAACTGTCTTTCTTTTGTGAAAAGTTATTTGGAGCAAACAACACAGCTCAGCACTTTGCTATTTATGTATGGCGGACAAGGGAGACTACCGCACAAAGTGACGGCGAAATAAAACAGGTTTCCTTCCCTGTTGTCCTCGGTACCTGGCATACCCTCCAACGCAGAATCCATGCATATGAACTCCGTTGCTGCCTTGTGACCGTGAAATCCCGCCATAAGAATACCCGAGTATTCCAACCTCCACCCTGTGTGGCAGGCGTTGGTAGCGGGCACCATGATGATCGCCGTCCGTGTCACGTGACACACGGAGCACTTGGCTTCAAGGTCTGCGGAGGGGAGTGGGTGGACTTGGTACTCTGCCCCGTAGACGTGAGCAACGTAGTTGGGGAGGACGTAGTCTTGAAAGACAGGGTTGAGAGGCAGACATAACGGATTGGCCGCAGCTCCTTCGTTCGCGAAGTTGGACCCTCCAATCACACCTGGAACAAAAGGAATGGTGGAAAAAGGACGTGTTTTTACACTAGGTTCTTAAGTGCGGGTTTTTTTTTTGTGTGGGGGGAAAACACTTCTTTTTGTTTTGTCACAGAAAAAGATCACGATATATTCGCACCATAAAATACCTATTCTGTCTCCTGGAATTGAGAAGAGGTGTGCACAAAAGTATTCTGTAAATAGTAGGCCTACTAGATATTAATCATCTGATATCTTCAAAATACACGCCGGATGCAGGGAAATAAACCGTTCTGCACTGACATACGAGTGAGTTCTGTGTACCGGGGACTGACGATTCAAATTCTCTTAAGGCCGTGTCAGACGGAGCGGGCCATCGCAAGGAAAGCGAAAATCGGAAAGCGGAACACTTTTTCCTGCTTGCAGTGCGTCGTTCTTACAAGCAGCTCGGCGAGTAGACGCTCGTCCGGGGCTCGGCGTCTACTCTGGTCAAGCTGCCTGCATGACGGGAGCCAATGAAATCTAAGAACCCGATCGAGGAAGGGTCGGAGGTCATATGATAGGGGACACTTCCTCAAGACGGCTGCAGTTTAAACCCAGCATCCTCTTTTTTTATTTGAATGAGCCGGTGTTTTACTATTTCCATCAGAGATTGAATAATAATCTCCTTTTCAGTGCTGCTGCAGGAATTATTTATCTTGGCAAGGGAGGGAAATGTCATGTGTTGAGAGTGATTGCGCACTGTTTATGCTCATCCGGTTTTAGCTTAGGTATCACGCGTTGTACACCGTCTGACATATCGCACTACGGCCACTCGATCAGCCGCGAGCAGCTGCTGGCTCGGTAACAAGCTACTTCTGGGATTGGTTGCATCATCTGACATGCCCTTTACAAGCGTAAAGAACAAAGAAGAAAGGTTATTAGTTATTATCGTGGTGTCACGAAATTAACACTTTACTGAATAGATGCATGCAGTATAAAAACATTCAGAAAAATTTATAGCAACTACAGAATTATACTTACTGAAAAATACATGCTCTATAAAATTAAAAGTTCAAATTATTACAATCATTATGCTAAGATTTTATGGCATTTGTGTCACAGAAAAGCACGGACAGACAATTGGCTAGGCATGGAATTTGATATAAAATAATAGAAGAATATGAAAAGGATTTCTGTGGTGGACCACAGAGAAGCCAGCAAAACTTTGAAAAAATACCTGAATAAACAAGAACAGCTTCTGGTGGACACTGGCCGCTCCCCCAGCGAATGTAGGCAGAACCTGTAAGACGAAAAGGATCTTTATAGACAGAGCCTGGACAGGTTGCAGATTAAGAAAAACGAATAGAAAACCCCATTGAAAAGAACTGGATTAAAACGTCTGATATGGATATAGATGGCAATATTTTAAAGGGTGTGCAAAGAAATAAATACTGACAGAGACTACAAACAAATCCTGTGATGGAAATTTGATAGACATGTCTCGCACACATACACGTGGCACAAAAAACTTGAAGAACGCAGAAACAAATTCTAGACAAACATAAAAGTAGGAGAAAAAAACCAAATCTCGGGCAGACAGATCAAAGCAAAACAAAACAAGCAAGCGCAAAGATTAGTTTTTTCAATTCAACATGCTATTACATTACATTCTTTCTGAGATACCTGGTGAAGCTGATGGCAGAGACACGTTTCCTGACACTTCGACTGATACTGAAGGCGCTTTGACCTCATCTGTAATGTCACTAGGCAGCCTTGACCTCGGTGACTGCAGCTCGGAGCGAATGGCAGATAACTCTGAGTGCATTGTGAGTGACTGGACGTGATGACGTAATCCACGTACTTCCTGCGCCACGCTGAGGGCGTCTGCTTCTAGCGAGCTGCACGTTGAAACGCACGAGACAAGGAATGCAACACGCGAGTGCTGGGCAAGAAAAAGGGAAATAACCTCCTCCAACTCTTCCGCGCATCTACGGATCACAGCCAAATTATAATTTCAACGAAATTATTTGGGTAGTTTTCTTTACAGTGTAATTAAAAAGCACGTTTAAGCGACATTGCAAAGAGAATAAGATAAAGAGAAAAAAGGGTAAAAATGGAGAGTATAATTAGAGAGAAACTACTAAAGATCTAAAAAGAGGGTGAAACAGAAAGACAAAGAAAATTATAATAAGACTATGAGAACCATGAGAAGGATATATTTTCCAGAACAGTAGAAATATGTTTAAAAGAAGTTCTCTGTATCCAGCAAGAAAAAAGAGGTGGCTGGTTAGATTAGATGTCATATCTTTGCTTTGCTGTACAACATTCTATTTCTGTACTGTATAACATAGTTTTGCTTTATTTTACAGCGTGCCGTTGTTGTGCTTTACGACATATTCTTTTGCTGTACAGCATTCTTTTGTTGTACTGTACAACAAACATTTATTAAGTTCTACAACATACCTTTGTTGTGTTGCACAATTTGCATTTGCTGTGCTATATAGTAGACTTTTTTGTGCTGTACTACTACATACCTTTTGTATTAGACAGCAGATCTTTGTTGTATTGTACAACATACCTTTGATTTAGTGTACAACATACCTTTGTGGTGCTGTACAAGGTCCAGCAGCCTTCAGGTCCGTCACCATCCGCCGCAGAGTTTCCATTTCCATTTCCAGACGACGCACTCTGCGCGCCTCTTCTGCCGACGTCACAGGCAACATCGACGACACCTCTTGGCCTGTCGTCTGGTTAACGGCTGATGAAGTGATGACAAGTACGTTCCAGATCAGGGCCAGTAAAGCTGTTTGTACCAACATAGTCACTAACGGCATCGAAGTTTCTAAAATTAACTACGGTTAGAGTATTAACTATTAATAAGTAATTGTCCTGTATTCCAAATTAGTTTATTAAAATTTCACGGCAAATCCTCGGTTTGAAAAGGGCAGGCTACAGCAAGGGCCTGAGTTCCACTTTTATACCGGTGACCTATCTACGAAACTGTAAAGTTGATTTCCTGTATACATGAAGTTTCGGATGTCTGATAATAAACAAAAGCTTACTTTATACTATTTCGTAGTTGTCATATCTGTTCCTTCTCCTGCAGAAACGACTTGATAGCGGGAATGCCCTTTTCTTAGTGAATGAACGCAGACCGTGTTTTCCAAAAGTATGGTATGTGTTTACTGAAATGTTTCTTCCGAGTATTTAAAGGGTAAAATTGTTCTAGAACTCAAAACATGGATACTTTATCTTGTTTTTTTGTTTTTTTGCTCGAAGGTTGATTATGGCAGTTAGAGAAACACCACTTCTTGTAACAGACGGCTTTTTGAAAGTAAGAAAAAAGGGAGATAAATATAATTCATAAAGGCTCATAAATATGGTTAGCTAATCTTGCTAATGCTTAAAGAAGACGGAACGAACGACACACACACACACACGGACACAGAGAGAAAGAGAGAGAGAGAGAGGTAGCTGAGAGAGAGAGGGGGGGGGAAAGAAAGAAACAAAAAGCCGCAGAAACCAAACAAGAAAAAGAAAGAAAGAAAGAAAGAAAGAAAGAAAGAAAGAAAGAAAGAAAGAAAGAAAGGGAGAAGAAGAAAAAGGAGGGAGTGAGATAGAAAGAAGGAAAAAGAAAAGAGAGACTGGAGAGAGATTTACGAATGAGTGAGTAGATCACGATTGTTACGTCCGAGTCACTCCCCCTGTCTCCGAGCCCTGGGTTCCTGAAGGAACTGTAATAGAATCTCTTAGCTGCTGCGAGACTGTAGAGCCATATTTACTTTAGTGTGTACTTCTCGTTCTGGTTCTAAAGAAACACATTTCACGACAAGAAAGAGACGGAAAACGGGACAGAGAGAACCTCGTGAAAACACCTGAATACTATGCTATTCGTTACTTGTAAGCCTGATACCACTCTACACTCTAAATATTTTAAACATTAATTACATGTAAATGTGTTGAAGCAGGTCCAAAATATGTGCTGCATCTGTAAATAGTATATAACGTGTCTGTTAATGCTTTCTGGCTGTTCTTAGCATGCCCCTACTTGACACACATTTAGAATATTATAAGAACATTTATACATGTTCCGGGCATTTGAACACTTTCGAGAACACAGACCAGAACACTTTTTACACTAGTTTACCACCAACACATCTAAAGCGTTCAAGACCAATGTAAAATGCATTCCGTATCGGTAACAAAATAAGTGTTCTAACTTAAACACTTCTTGTTTGCACTGTAAACATTCGTGTGAAACAATACGTTAATTAATGTGCTGTTAATTTACTATGCCCTACTTTTGTCTGATTATTTCGCTCAGTGTGATTATACCAAAGATTATATTAGTGTAAAATGGAAGTGACACAGCTAATTAATTGAAGACGATTTTGTTAGGTGTGTAACTCATCACTCACTAGAAAAACATCTGTCCACCTCATAAAAGTTCAAAGTTGTCTGTCTCGGTCCTTCGGCAAGTGAAGTCAAGTATTTTATTCTTCCATCCTCATGGGTTAGACGTATAAAGTCCTCGGAAGTCCGCCCCCCCCCACCCCGACTCAACATCTAGCGATTCTATCAGCGATTCGCAGGCAGTCGCACAGTCCCGCTTCTTGCAATAAATGTACTTTCACACTCGAGTAGCAATTGCAAACATTACACGAATGGTGAAGTATTCATAGCAATGCAAACATATTTTCTCGAAGACTTGGCTTATTTTATTGTGCTAAACATACAATAGTCGGTTACTTCTCTATAAGTGTAAAAAAGAAGAAATACAAGTTGTATTAAATGGTTATAACTAGAGTTAGACAATGAATATACAAAACTTTCTTATTTTTGTGGAGAGTTATTTGGAGCAAACAACACAGCTCAGCACTTTGTTATTTATGTATGGCGGACAAGGGAGACTACCGCACGAGGAGACAGCGAAATAAAACAAATGTCCGTCTCTGTCGTCCTTTGTGTTCGGCAAACTCTCTAGCGCAGAATCCATGCAGATGAACTCCGTTGCTGCTTTGTGACCGTAATATCCCGCCATCAGAATACCCGAGTATTCCAGCGTCCACCCTGTGTGGCAGGAGTTGGTAGCGGGCACCATGATGATCGCGGCCCGTGTCACGTGACACACGGAGCACGTAGGATCAAGGTTATGGGAAGGTCGCGGAATGATCTCGTACTCTGCCCCGTAGACGAGGGTAACGCTGTTTGGCAGGACGTAGTCTTCAAAGACAGGGTTGAGAGGCAGACATAATGAATTTGCCGCAGCTCCTTCTTGATTGTAGCTGGACCCTCCAATCACACCTGAAAGAAAACGACCAATCGAAGAAAAAAATGCTTAAACGCTAGTTCTTCTAAATTATGGTAACACGTTACTTTTTTTAAGTAAGGAGAACTACACAAACATTGATTTCTCTTCGTCACAGAAACAAGATTTTCGTTTGCTTTCTCTTACTCGCTCACATGTTTCCACCAACACGCGAAAGCACCTGGCCACATACCCTTAAACATCAACTCACCCACCCATCCTTTCTCCCATTCACATCCTCATTTACACTGTGCGTGCCCATCTCCTAGAATAGACAAGATGAGAGAGAAAGGATTTTCTTATTAGTTATAGACATATTTGATATCCTTCAGATAAACACCAGATTCAGAGAAATCTGCGCTTTTATACAAATAGATTCTTCTGTTTTCCGATGAGTAAAAAATTTCTGATTCTCTAACGAATGAATAGAACAACAAGAAACAATTATTTGTTATAACTGAAGTATATGAGCAATGACTTTAGGTTTTTGACTGAATGGATGCATTCGGTACAAAATTATTCAGAAAATTGTACAGCCACTATAGAATTATATTTATTGAAAAAGACATGCACTTTAAAATATTACAATCATTATGCTAAGATTTTAAGGTATATGAGTAAAAAAGATACACGAAGAAATTTCTGTTCAACAGGACTGGGATTAAAAAAAAACAGCCGACAGATATTTAGATTGATATAGAAATTGATATTAAAAAATGGCCAAATGTGAAAAGGATTTTTGTGGTGCCCACAGTACAGAATAATACAATAACTGTGGTAAGACGGTGACACATTTGAGAATGGAGAGACTTGTGTTCAGTGAGATGTAGATAAAAATAAGCGTTTGACAATCAGGTTGATACGGAGTGTGAAAAAGGGTTTCTGTGGTGGTCCAGAGAATGGCCTTAGAAAATTTGAAGAAACCTGAATAAACAAGATCAGCTTCATGTGGACACTGGCCGCTACCCCAGCGAATGTAGACAGAGCCTGGAGACAAAAAAGGACTTTATAGAAACAACCTCGACAGATGGCAGATTAAGGAATACGAACAGAAATAGGCACTGAAAAAATGGGATAGACACACATTATACGGATAAAGATGGCAAATAGCTTAGAAATGTACAACAACAAATACTGACAAACAAATCTTGGCGATACTCATGTAATGGATACACGCCTCACGGATACAAAACGTGGGCAAAACGTGAAGAAAGAAGACAGAAAAAACGAACGAACGAACAAACAAACAAACAAATCTTGTCTACACAGGAAAGATAAAACAATTCCTGGAAAAATAAATCTCGAGAGAACGGGAGAAAACGATGTGTACACGCGCACTAAGGGTTGGTTTTTCGACTGCCTAATATGTTGCTTGTCTGATAGTAAACCGACAGAAAGGTATATAATATTAGACATTTGATGTATGCGCAAACATTAGTTTTTTCAATTCAACATGCTATTACATTACATTCTTTCTGAGATACCTGGTGAAGCTAATGGCAGAGACACGTTTCCTGACACTTCGACCGATACTGAAGGCGCTTTGACCTCATCTGTAACGTCACTAGGCAGCCGGGATCTCAGTGATTGCAGCTCGGAGCGAATGGCAGATAACTCTGAGTGCATTCTGAGTGACTGGACGTGATGACGTAATCCACGTACTTCCTGCGCCACGCTGAGGGCGTCTGCTTCTAGCGAGCTGCACGTTGAAATGCACGAGTCAAGGAATGCAATACCCGAGTGATCATAGAGAGAAACTATGCGAGAGACAGAAAGACGGTGAAATAGAGAGGCAATGGAAGAGAATTACTTAGATACTATGTTATCCAGAACGGTACAATTGTGTTTAGAAAAAAAGGTTTTCTGTTTCCGACAAATCCAACAAATCCAAAATCAGACTACTACAAAGACATCTGTAATCAGAGAAGATGCCTTACCTTTGTTTTCCTTTACAGCATGCAAGTACACTTTGATGCACAATATAGCTTTGTTGTATTGTAAATTACTTTTATTGTATTGAAGGACATAGGTTTGATGTATTGTACAAAATGCTTTTGCTGTGCGTTTCAACATAGCTTTTTTATTGTTCAGCATACCTTTGTTGTGCTGTACAAGACACCTTTAATGTGTTGTACACCATACTTTTGTTGAATTGTACAACATACCGTAGATGTGTTTTACAACATATCTTTGATATGGTATACAACATACCTTTGATACAAAATGCCTTTGCTGTATTGTGCGACATACCTTTGTTGTGCTGTACAAGGTCCAGCAGCCTTCAGGTCCGTCACCATCCGCCGCAGTGTCTCCATCTCCGCTTCCAGACGACGCACTCTGCGCGTCTCTTCTGTTGACGTCACAGACAACAGCGACCACACTTCTTGCCCCGTCGTCTGGTTAACGGCAGAAGAAGCGGCAACAGTGACGCTCCACGACAACAGCGACAGCAAAGTTGTTTGTATCAACATCATCACCGACAACATTGAAGTTTCTGTCAACAGCGGAGGCTATGACAGAGGCCTGACCCCAAATTGTATACTGTTGGCCTATCTACGAAGTTGCAAAGCTATCTCCACAACTGATTTCCTGTTTACGTTGAACGTCTGATAAACTCGTAACAAATGTTAACCTAGGGTCATGCCACAAGTTCTGCGTTGGGCTCCTGGACGGTCACTTATTATCGATAGAGCTCTCCACATCTTTTTAAGAACCGATTAAAACCTTACCTGACACCGTTTCGTTAAGTCTCGTGTCTGTTTCTCCTCCTGCGGACACGACTTGAAAGGGGAAATATCTCCCTCTTATCAAATGAACGCAGTGTTGTTTATCAAACCTCTGGTGTGTGTTTAACGATATATTTGTCTTTCGACAATTAATGGGTAAAAAATACATTTTAGGACTGAGAACGTAGATACTTTACATTGTTTTTTCCCTTGAAGATTGATAGGAGCATTTAAGGAAACATCACTACTTCTAAAACACGGGTCTTCGAAAAGCAATAAAAAGACATAAATTTAGATCATACAAGTTCATTTTAAAGGTTTTGTAAATGCTGTTCACTAATCTTACTAATACGAGAAAAAAGAGACGGGAAAGAGAGAGAGAGAGAGAGAAGTAAAGAGAGGAAAAGAAGGATAGACGGAAGGACCACTGCTCTGATCTGCAGCTGGGTGACTCGGTCGCGTTTGAGGCACGCCTCGTATCTCTGAGTCCTGGGAACTGAAATATATTCAGATTGCTTTATCTGCTAAGAAACTCTTTGAGTCATGCTTCGTTAAGAGAGAGAGAGAGGGAGAGAGAGAGAGGGAGAGAGAGAGAGAAACCTTATGAATACACCTGAATACTATCCAATATTTTACATTTGTCAGATATGTTTGGGTGAAATAGAATGTGCTGCTAATTTATTATGACCTTTCGTGTGATTATCTCTCTAGTTTGATTATACCAAAGATGAAAAATAACTGACGCAACAAAGAGATTTGTTCAGAGTTTTTTTTATTCCCTTCATGCCTGAAGTCCCTGATCCTGCAACATCTAGCGATTCACAAAGGACTCGTTGCTTCAGACATCAACTGTATTTTCACTTTCTTAACCACTACAAGCATCATAAGAATGATGAAGTAATCATAGCAACATATATAATTGTTTTCGAAGGTATGACGTATAGTTTCAACTACTGTCATGTTCTAACGTACGCTAAAAACATACAATAGCTGGTTACTTCTCCATAGTGAAATAGGGATAAAAACATTTTATCAAATGTCTATATGGTGATCTTATATGTTGTTTTATCCTGTCCTTCCTTAGTAAAGCGTCATTTGGAGCAAACAGCACAGCTCAGCACTTTGTTATTTATGTATGGGGGACAAGGGAGACTACTACCACACACAGAGACAGCAAAGTAAAAAACATTTCCGTTCTTGTCCGCCTTTGTGTCAGTCACACCCTCCAGAGCAGAGTCCATGCAGACGAACTCGGTCGCTGCTTTATGGGTGTGATGGCCAGCCATCAGAATACCCGAGTATTCCAGCGTCCACCCGGTGTGGCAGGAGTTGGTAGCTGGCACCATCATGATTGAGGCCCGTGTCACGTGACACACGGAGCACTTGGAGTCAAGGTCGTGGGAAGGTTGCGGGGTGACCTCGTACTCTGCCCCGTACACGTAAGCGACGTAGGTGGGCAGGCCGTAGTCTTCATAGAAAGGGTTGAGAGGCAGACATAATGCATTGGCCGCAGCTCCATCATGGGTGTAATGAGACCCTCCAATCACACCTGTAACAAAAGGACCAATGGAGAATTTTAACGCTAGTTGTTTTTTAAATACTGAGGACTATGGCCTAACACAATCACTTTTTTTTTCGTCACAGAAAAAAGTATTGATACACTTCCACCATAAATAATTTTGCTGTCAGCAGGATTTGAAAAGATAGGTGCGAAAAAGATGTCAAAATAGTACTAGATATAAAGTATTTGATATCTCCCAGATATACGCATAGACAAGTTAACGTGGTGCCACACTGAGACTTCAGTCCCACCCAGTCACATTATACTGAGACCGGGTCAACCAGTCCTAGTACTGTTCCCTACAGTGGCAGGCGTCTGGCAGGGCAGGTACCAGACTGGCAAATTGTAAGTCTCAGGAATGACTCGGCCGGCGAAGGAGTCACCGATCTCGCTCCCGCCTGTGAAATTTGTTTTCCCATTTCAGTTCTGCCCAATCTCTGGGGCGCACGCCCAGACCACTTTTAGCGCAAAGACCTTGCTTTAACTTACACATGAAAGCAGAAGTCCTTTCTGAATACTAAAGTATAACCCTACCCCCCCCCCCACCCCCACCACCACCAACTCACCCCCCAACAAAAATAATTGTAAGCCAATATGGGTTTCGAACCTGAGACATAACCAAGTGTCGTCACATGGGGTTTACTTTTACCTTGCGCTCGCTCCGCACGACAGCCGTTAAGGTGACGACATATGCGTAGGTGGAAACTGTTATCACTGTATTACTTCCGATTTTTATATGACTGTCTTTTGTCTCTGCTTTAGACGGTTGTCCATCCTCTGTCCCTCGATCGCTTGCTTTACATTCTGCTGTTCCTCCTCTTGCCCGGTCAGCGCAGAGATTTTCCGCAGCAGAGGAACACGTGCCAAGAGTCGCACACCAGTCTGGAAGGAACCAGCGCCTTCAAGGATTTCCTTTCAGGGCGGGAACTAGCTTGCTCAAGACACGTGCCCCTGATACCAGACTTCACACAAGTCCAGCAGAACAGGACACACTTGGTTCTGTGGTAAGGCTGAACACCATCAGCCTTTAACAGACTTCACCACAAGAGACGTCTCTTAACAGCAGAGCGCCAGCAGAAGATTTAGCAGAAGACTGGGCGCAGAAGATTTGGCAAAGAAGATTTCTCAGAGGAGATTTGGCCAAAGATATCTTGGCCTTTCATTCCAGTCCTTTTATTCTAACCTTCCATTTGTACATTACTGCCTTCACACACACTTGGTCATCGAGATAGTTACATCAACCAATCAGGACAGAGACCGCAGAAACCACATCCCGCATTAACTACAAGAACGCGCCACCTCCTGCCCTTTCGTGGACACCTCGAGTGGACATATCTAATTCCCGCTTGGGCAGTTTGTACCTCCTGGGTACAGCCAAGCCCTTGGTGGCTGACATTACGGATTAACAGTTTCCTTTTGATGCTTAAGCTCCAGCTGCCTAACTAACCCATACCTGCCACCTACTTGAGCTATTGTCCCGCTCCCAGCCGCACCCCAGGGTCAATAACACCTTGCCCCTCGCTTTTGAGCCAGTACACGGACTAGAGTGTGATCAGGGACCCCCTGACACCCTTCTACGCTCACCAGACATGGTGATCACGTGAGCGAGCTAGATGGCGGCTAAAACAAGGGGATTCAAGACTTAATTAAACCAAGAGGATTGTGGGTGGATCACACCTAGAATCTATGCAGTGATTTCCTGGACCCACCAACCTCCAGCACGTGACACCTAGAAACCCGAAGTTTTTACTATTCAGCTATCCACTGCCACGCAGTGGCCTCTTCACTGTGACTATGAGTAACGCTGTGAATTGTCTGTTGTTGTGGTTAGCATGCGCATGCGAGGAGCACTTGGTACGTTGCGCATGCGCGTTGCACTTGGGGAAAAATAATTTCGCCTCGGAAACGGTTGCCTTAACAACTGGACTACCGTTTGGGTCAGGAAGATGTGTTATATATATATATAATATTTGCGGAAAATGAAAAGGGTTTCTCTGGTCACCGACAAAATTGCGAGCAAAAATTATAAAAATACCTGAATAAACAAGATCAGCTTCGGGTGGACACTGGCCGTTACCCCAACGTATGTAGACAGAACCTGTAAGACGAAAAAGGTCTTTATAGACAAAACTTGGTCAGGTAGTTACAGATTAAGGGAAACAACAGAATAGCCACTGAAAAAATGGGAGGGACATATGTAATAAGGATATATATGACAATAGCTTAGAACATACACAATGTATTTGTTTGGCAGTATATCTATGCAAGCTGAAACAGTATGCTTATTTCACAATGCCTATGTCAGCTTCTGCGATCATTAACTCCATCATTACTGTTTTCCACACAACTATAAACTGCAGTTACATCTAACCTAAGAACTACGTAATGAAAGTAACCTACCTAGTAAAGGTGAGGGGTGAGTTACGTTCGCCGACACTGCAGGCACTTTGAGCTCCTCACTGACATCACTTGGCAGCCTTGACCTCAGTGACTGCAGCTCGGAACGAATGGCAGATAACTCTGAGTGCATTCTGAGCGACTGGACGTGATGACGTAATCCACGTACTTCCTGCGCCACGCTGAGGTCGTCTGCTTCTAGCGAGCTGCACGTTGAAATGCACGAGTCAAGGAATGCAATACGCAAGTGTTGGGCATTAAAAAGGGTGAACACCATCCTCTTACTCTCTGCGCGCGTCTACAGATCACAGCTAAATTATAATTTGAGAGAAACAAATTAGATAGATTTTATAAGGTGATTTAAGAAAAAGCCTGTTTAGAGGAAACAGCAAAGACAATAAGATAAAGAGAGGAGAAGAGATTGGGTGGGGGAGTATATAACTAGAGAGAAACTGCGAGAAATCCAGAAAGAGCTTGAAATAGAGAGACAGAAAAAGAGAATTATATATAGATCATAAGAATAGTGGATAGGGTATATAATTCAGAAAGGTAAGCATGTGTGGACAATAAATTTTCTGTATCCCTTTACATCTGACAAGAAAGTGTTAAAGAGAAGCCACTAGCAAGATTAGGTTTGCTATGACGTAAAGTTAACCCTTTGTACTGTATAACATACCTTTGTTTTTTGTACAACATACCTTTGATGCTGTGTACGACATACCTTTGTTGTGCTGTACAAGGTCCGGCAGATTTCAGGTCTGTCACCATCCGCCGCAGTGTCTCCATCTCCGCTTCCAGACGACGCACTCTGCGCGTCTCTTCTGTTGACGTCACAGACAACAGCGACGACAATTCTTGTCCCGTCGTCTGGTTAACGCCAGAAGAAGCGACGACAATAGCGCTCCAAGACAACAGCGCCAGTAAAGATGTCTGTACCATCATCGTCACCGACAATATCCAGATTTTTGCTTCTCAACTAACTATTAACAAGAATTTGTCTAGATTTCTTATAGCACAACTTGTGCACTGCAAACTAAACTGTATCAAAATGTATTCCAAAATTGTGTTTCAAAACCTCACGACACATCCACGGCTTCAACTGGCCAGACAGGCACCTGTGTCCAGGTTTTATACCAGCGAACTGTCTAAGAAATTGCGATGCGATCTCTATAGTCGATTTCTTGTTTAAATTTAGCTCCGGAGGTCTGATGATAAGCACATAAAAGCGTACCTGTCACTGTTTAGTATTACTGTCGTATCTGTTCTGCCTTCTGCAGGTGCTCCTTCTATGCCGTCATTGTCTTCGTCTTTGGCCGTGTTTGCCAGAACTCTGGTGTTTACCGAAATCTTTCTTTCCAGCACTTAAAACGTAACAATCTTTCCAGGACTCAAAACTTAGATACTTTATCTTGGTTTCCCCCCACAATCATCGAATAAAGCAATTAGGGAAACACTACTTCTTTTAACGGACGGCTTTGAGAGAGAAAGTCTGCGGAAAGAGAACAATAGGATGAAAAGGGGGACAAAAGAGTCGGGGTGATGGGGTGGGGGTGGGGAGTGTGAGAGAGAGAGAGAGGGAAAAGGGAAGAGAAACGAGAGAGAGAGAGAGAGAGATTTACGATTGAGTGACTAGATTAGGAGCGTCACGTCGAGATCACGTCTCTTGCACGTGTCTATGATCCCTGGCTTCTTGAACAAAGTGTAATATAGTCAGAATGTTTAATCTGATGAGAAACTGAACAGTAATACTTACATCACGTATTTATTGATCTTTTGATTCTAAAATAACACACTTTATGACGAGAGAGGGAGAAAGAGAGAGAGAGAGATATATTTGTGGATACACTTGACAACTAACTGATCTGTTACATTTTAAGCCATATAGGCCTACCACTGTAAGAGTTTGAATGAAATACATTCGTGCTGTTAATTTAGTAGAACTGCCGATCATTTCACCCAGTTTCATTATATCAACGACAATATTAGTATGAAATGGTAATGACACAACAAAATAATATACAATGATTAAACAAAAACCTAACAAAGGCAAGCCTGTTTCTTGTCTTTGTGTTCATCTGCATCTGCCTTTATCTGTCTTTGTCTCTGTGTTTATGTTGTCCTGACGAAGCGCTAATGCCCCGAAACTGTCGGCTGCCTGTTGTGTCTTCTATCGTTGGCTCAGTTCTGTTTTTTTTTCACTTAGGTTTATCTCCAAGCGGCTCTCACTTGTTCTTTTTAGTTCTAATATACAATGATTTTATTTTGGGTGTAATACATCCCTCACTGGAAACACATCTGTCCATGTGATAATATCCTGTCTCTTCTTTGCCTAAAATCCACCAACCTTACATCTAGCTATTTACTACAGATTTAGTATTGCCAATGGGTAATCGCATGGGGCATTTTATAATGTACTTCACAATCATCACAAGAACGATGAATTAATCACGATAATATATATATATATATATATCTTCTTTAAGGTTTGACATTTTAAAGTTCAGTTCATAGTCACGTCCTAACATACAGTAGCCGTTTTTTCCCCAACAGCAAAATAAAAGAAAAAAAATTAAATGGTTATATGATTGAACAGCGACAGATATATATATATATACAAATGTACGAAACTGTCTTGGTTAAGCGAAACTTCATTTAGAGCAAACAACACAGCTCAACACTTTGTTATTTATGTATGGAGGACAAGGGAGACTACCACATGAGGAGACAGCTAAGTAAAAGAGTTTTCCGTTTTTATCGTCCTTTGAACCGAGCATACCCTCCAGCGCAGAGTCCATGCAGACGAACTCGGTCGCTGCTTTATTTGTGTAATGACCAGCCATCAGAATACCCGAGTATTCCATTGTCCACCCTGTGTGGCAGGAGTTGGTAGCGGGCACCATGATGGCCGCCGTACGTGTCACGTGACACACGGAGCACTTCGGATCAAGGTTGTGGGCAGCTTGGTTCACTTCCTCGTACTCTGCCCCGTAGACATAAGTGACGGTGGGGGGCAGGACGTAGTCTTCAAAGACAGGGTTGAGAGGCAGACATAATGCATTGGCCGCAGCTCCTTCTTGGTTGTAGTGGGACCCTCCAATCACACCTGAAACAAAATGACCAATTTAAAATACCCGCATTTGAAGACAAGGTTCTTAAGTAACGGTCACACTTTTTGACTATAAAGAAAAAATGCTAGGGATATACTTGTAGTATTAAATATATACTCCTTCTTTAGAAAGTAAAAAGAGATGTTACAAATGTGCCTCAGATAGTAATAGATATTAAATATTTGATATCTTTCAAATACACCCCAAATGCAGGGAAACAACACGTTCTGCGATGACTCAAAAGTAAGTTTTTCTATATTCCGATGACTGAAAATTCCTTATTCTCGTACAGATGCAAAGAACAAAGAAGAAACGCCATTAGTTATACATGTGATTTGAATGTCATGGTCATGGAATTTAACTATTTACTAAATAGATTCATTCACTAGAAAGCATTCAGAAAAATATACAACCACTTTAGAATTAAATCTGAGGAATAAATAAAGTACTATACTATAATATTTTAAAGTACAGAATAATACAATCGCTTTGCTAAGACTGTGATGGGCTGTGGTCGAAGAACAATATGAGAGATTTTCTGTTCTGTGGGAGGGGGATAACAAACGGGACTGACATTTGGGTGGATATGGAGTTTGATATAAAATAACTGACGAAAGTGAAACAGGTTTCTTTTGGGGTCCACAAGCTAAAGACATTTTTAAAATACCTGAATAAACCAGATCAGCTTGAGGTGGACACTGACCGTTACCCCAGCGAATGTAGACAGAACCTGTAAAACGAGAAGTATCTTTACAGGCAAAGCCTGGACTGGTGGCAGATTTAAAAAGAACCGGAAAAGACTTAGAAAAATCAGAGACAAGTCCCTGGCAGATAGTAAAAGAAAAGACACAACTTGTGTGCTTCAAAAATGCAGACAAATTTGGGAAAGGCAAAGAATGGGGTTGGGTGCAGACAGCAACGAACGCCCAGGAGAAAGTTTGGTAGATAAATCAGTGAAAGAAACGACGTCAATAATAACCCACGAAGGTCTGATTTTTCGTGTGCAGAATGTACTGCATGTCTCAAATGGGTTACAGACAGGTATATAATGTTAGAAATTACAAGTATGCATGGTCAGGTAGTACCCTAATTGAAAAAAAAGTTTATGTCAACGGTTAGCTCAAGCATTACTTAAAAAAAATTTAAATGCACATTACAGATACACCCTTACTGAGTACTGCATGACGTACGTTGCATACCTGGTGAAGTTGATAATCGAGACACGTTCCCTGACACTTCAACTGAGACTGAAGGCACTTTGACCTTCTCACTGACGTCACTAGGCAGCTTTGACCTCAGTGACTGCAGCTCGGAACGAATGGCAGATAACTCTGAGTGCATTCTGAGTGACTGGACGTGATGACGTAGTCCACGTACTTCCTGCGCCACGCTGAGGCCGTCTGGTTCTAGCGAGCTGCACGTTGAAATGCACGGGTCAAGAATGCAACACGTAAGAGCTGCGGATGAAAAGGAGCAAACATTTTTTTACAGGCCCCTCTTAATCTGTGGAATATTTGCCCTTCGATGCTATGAAGGTCACAGCATACCTGGCCATACTTTCTAAGTAGGTCACAGAAACAGCTGTTTCGAGGAGACATTGGACCTGCTGTACTTGGTTCAACGCGCTCACCCAAGTGAGCATGAAAAAGTGCAGAAATACTGGAGCCAATCAAAATACAATCTTACGTAAAATATGCTAATCTCGTAGGGTCACCACTAAAAACCTTGCAGCTTCATGGAAGATCTTTACTGCAAAGCTATCGAATACGAAGGTGTGACGACATAGCTATGCCTCTGTGGCAGTGTGCTTCTGTGTCCCTGTGCTACATTAAGACGGCCCTTAATCCCCATGTTCGTCTACAGATCACTGCCAAACTATAATTTGAGAGAAACAAATACGGTAGCTTCTGTTACAGTGATAAAGGAAAAAGAAAAGTCGAACGGGAGATTATATATTGAGAGAAACTACGAGAGAGCCAGAAGAAGATGGTAATAGAGTGACAGAGAACAGATATTATCAAAATACGTGAGAATTGTAGAAAAATATCCACCACAGCACAGATATGTTTAGAAAACATTTTCTGCATCTCTTTATATTCGACGATAAACAAGCTACTTCAAAGACGTCTCTAGTCAAAATAGATGTCATACATTTCCTTTAATATACGGCATAGCATTACTGTGCTGTACACCATGCCTTTGATGCAGTGTGCAACATACCTTAGTTGTATTGTACAACATACCTTTGCTGAATTTTACGACATACCTTTGTTGTGCTGTACAAGGTCCAGCAGATTTCAGGTCTGTCACCATCCGCCGCAGTGTCTCCATCTCCGCTTCCAGACGACGCACTCTGCGCGTCTCTTCTGTTGACGTCACAGACAACAGCGACGACACTTCTTGGTCCGTCGTCTGGTTAACGGCAGAAGAAGTGACGACGATGACGCACACGAACCACGACAGCAGCGCCAACAAAGCTGTTTGCACCATCATCGTAACCGCAAATTCAGATTTTCGCTACTGACCTAAAATATTAACTATCGAAAAGAAATTGTCTAGATTTCTTATCGCACAACTTCTGTACTTCAACACATTCAGTTTGAACAGACCAACTACGACAGGGGCCGTGTCCAGGTTTTATACCAGAGAACTATCTAAGAAATTGTGAAGCTATCTCTATACTAGATTTCATATTAAAATGTAGCTTGGGTGGTCTGATAATAAGCAAATAAATGCGTACCTGTCACTCTTTATTAACTGTTGTTATCTGTTTTTCCTCCTGCAGGTGCTACTTGATGCCGTCAATGTCCTCCTTTACGACCGTGTCTGCCAGAATTCTGATGTGTGGTTACCGAAATCTTTCTTTCCAGCACTTAAAACGTAACAATCTTTCGAGGACTCAGAGCTTAGATACTTTATATTGTTTTTTTCCCACGAAGATTGAATAAAGCCATTTAGAAGCACCACGATGTTAAAGGACGGGTTTCATAAAAGTGAGATAAGTGAAATAAATTTAGTTGTTAACGTCACTTTAAGGGCTTCGCTTGGTTAACCAATAGTACGAAAGAGGAGAGTGAGAGAGAGAGAGAATAGTAGGAGATGGAGGGATAAAAGAGAAAGGGGTAGGGAGAGGGAGAGAAGGAGGGAAAGGGAGATTACGAGCGTCACGTCCGAGTTACCCCCCGTGCACGTGTCAATGAGTCCTGGCTTCTTGAACAAATTGTAATATAGTCAGAATGTTAAATCTAATGAGAAACTGTAGAGTCACACTTACATTACGTATTTATTTGTCTTTTTGATTCCAAAATAATAAACTGTCTGAAGAGAGAGAGAGAGAGAGAAAACTTCGTGCATACACTTTACTTCTATCCGATTTGCTACCACTGCAAGAGTTTGCATGAAATACTACATCTGTGCTGCAAATTTATTAATACGGTCGATCATTTCACCGAGTTTAATTATATTACAGATTACAGGGGTGGATCGTAGTTCTCTTGAAGGGGGGGGGGGGGCCAAGAAAATGATACAAATCAGTATACGCCTGAGCGGAAGTAAGCACTGGTCGAGCGTGATGCGCATGCACAGATACTTCCTGTCGCAATTCCATTTCATATCAAGGACCCTGTCTCCCAAATACTTTCCTCAATCTTTTTGTTCCTCTCTTTATGTTGCTGTTGGAGGGTTTTTTTGTACTCTGCCCTTGGTCCCCACCCCATAATCCGCCCCTTGGTTATATAAGAGTGAAATGGTAAGGACGCAACAAAATAATAGACGATGAGTGAACAAAAACGGAACTGAGCCAAACCTGTTTGTAACATTATGCCCTCCGCACCCTGTACTTTTGCCCATCCCTCTCCCACTAGAATATTGGAGAGCGTGTCAGCCTAGCTGGGAGAGCAGGGACTTGATAGCCTAGCTAGCTGAGAGAAAAGGGACATGATAGCCTAGCTAGCTGAGAGAAAAGGGACATGATAGCCTAGCTAGCTGAGAGAGCAGGGACTTGATACCCTACCTAGCTGAGAGATCAGGGACTTGATAGCCTAGCTAGCTGAGAGTGCACCGTCCAGGGTAGATTCATGTGCTGGAGGGGCAGTGCTGGACAGGTTGGAATGCACCTTGCCAATAGTAATTTGGACTGATGGATTCTGGAATTCAATGGAAGACTCTGTGTACCACTTCCACCAGTCACATCCAGTCGAACAGACGCTCAAACTAGATAGTGCTCGTCCCAAACTTTATTTGTTGAACATAAACTGTTGCAGGTAGTGGCCGGCTTACCATGCAACCTGTTCCATAGTCTAGTGGCTATTATTGGACCTCTTCTCTCTCTCTCTCTCTACTGTCTACCCTATTGGTGACACAGACGGAAGCCTGTCCTTCTACTATTTTCTGACTTTTGCCTGGCCGCCAAAGGCAGTGGCTTCTTCCAGAATAAAGCTCCGTTGTAAAGCTGCAGCGGAGGCGCACGTGGAAGGCAGCTCTGTGGCTCATCCTCCACTGTGCCCCTCAGTCTTCTACCTGCTAACTCCTGCCTTGGGCCTTCATGGTCAAAACTTCATGGCCAAGCTAGCATAGCCCTATGGGCTGGGCGTAAGCCCGAGCACGCTTCTTCCGTCTGTATCCTTCTCTCTCTTGATCTGATCCGAAGCCCAATCTCCCTCTCCTTTCTCAAGTCCCCCTTTTTATTTTCCCTACTCCAGCGCCCTCTACATCACATGGTCTATTCTTGTAAACAGCATCACGAGTTTCGAAGGCCAGCGACCGGACATTACTAATGCATTCGTGATCAGTTGTCGCCGTGCTGTCCCTGACTCTTGGACCTGGGAGGTGGGTTGACTCCTTCCCTCCCTAGTACGTATTGTTCTGTGGGAGAGCACTAAATTTTCTTCCTTAAACTGAGCGACTAACCTCCGGTTTAAACTGAGTGAACCCACTGGTTTAATCTAAGTAAATAATACTGGTCTTAGACACGCCAGGTCTCAGTTTCGTTACACTCTGGAAGGAACGTCCCCTTCTAGATATAAACGCCTTTCTGAGTTAGAGAGGGATAGTTGGAGAACAGAGCATCAGAGTGAATAAATACAGTTGGAGAATTGAGGATAAGAATGGAAAGTTAGAGACACGCGGCGCTACAGCCAGTCTTCTTCCGCAATCTACCTGCCAGAAACTATGTTGTTAGACTGAGGATACGGGGCTTGTTCAAACCTCGCCGCGGCACCCGGCTGCGCCGGTCAAAGACTATAATACAGCGAGCGTGACCGGCGGTATGGGGCCAGAAAGGCCATAGAACTGTGTCATCCCGACCTTCGTGGGTTGACCGCTGAGGATCTGGGAAACCAGATGAGGAACTAGCCATGAACTGACTCTCGCGACAATCCAACGTGTAAATAGGCATGTAGAAGAGTTGACAGGAATTCGTCGTGAAGCAGATACGTAGAAACCAAGAGTAGACGTTCAAGCAGTAAGGGCCGCCCTGATGACGGGAAGAGAACGGCTATTTCCACTAGACTATCATGAAGCCGAGAGTTAGAAATGTTTTTATCACTAGACTATTCCCCAGGTCGTAAAGTTAGGACGGCGCGGAAGGCCACTGCCGGTAGTTTTGATGATGTGAGGAAATAGACTATTTTGTAACTAGCGTCATTGTCATGTCTTCAGGAGTAATGGATGTATAGGTGTGGAGGTGAGCGAGTACGTCACATGTTTTTTGTCTTTGCGTTCATCTCTTTCTACCTTTATCTGTCCTTATCTCTATCAGTTTGTGTTTGTGTTGTCCTCAAGAAGGGCTAATGCCCCGAAACTGTCTGCTGTCTGTGTCTTCTACAGATAAATTTCGCTTTGCTCAGTTCTGTTTTTGTTCACTTAGGTTTATATCTAAGCGGCAGTTACTTGTTCCTTTTTATTCTAATAAACGATGGTTTGATTTTGGGTGTGACAGATCCCTCACTGGAAAGACATCTGTCCACGTGATAATATTCTGTCTCTCCTTTGCCCGACACCCACCGCCCTCGCGTATAGCGATTAACTATTGCCACTGGGTAGTCGTATGGGGCGCCCAATAGACGTCAAATGTACTTGACAATAATCACTACAAACATCACAAGAATGATAAAGTAATCATAGGAATATATATATATATATATACACATTTTCTTGAAGGTATGGCATTTTATATTTCAGGTTATAGCGACGTCTTTACATGCAAACATACACAAACATGCAATAGCCATTATTTTTCATGAGCGAAATAAGAGAAAAAATATTTAAATGTTTAAATGATTGGCTAAAATGATATATATATATACATTAATAAACGAAACTTTGTGAAATGATACTTCATTTAGAGCAAACAACACAGCTCAACACTTTGTTATTTATGTATGGAGGACAAGGGAGACTACCGCATGAGGAGACAGCTAAGTAAAAGAGTTTTGCGATCTTATCGTCCCTTGAACCGAGCATACCCTCCAGCGCAGAGTCCATGCAGACGAATTCGGTCGCTGCTTTATGTGTGTGATGACCAGCCATCAGAATACCCGAGTATTCCATTGTCCACCCTGTGTGGCAGGAGTTGGTAGCGGGCACCATGATGTTTGCTGCTCGTGTCACGTGACACACGGAGCACTTCGGATCAAGGTTCTGGGTAACTTGGTTAACTTCCTCGTACTCTCCCCCGTAGACATAAACGACGCTGCCAGGCGCGACGTAGTCTTCATAGACAGGATTGAGAGGCAGACATAAAGTATTGGCCGCAGCTCCTTCGTTATTGTAACTGGACCCTCCAATCATACCTGTAACAAAATGACCAATGGAAAATACACGCATTTTCACACTAGGGCTGACTTGCATGGCGTTCTAACTCCCTTGTCTTTCGTAAAAACGTTCCTAACTCTACTAACGACCATCTCTTCCGAAAACCGGCTTGCAGGAGCTTTCAAAACCCCTTGACCGCTCCTAAACGTGATCTTAACTTTACAAACACTAGCCCCCAGCCTTAGCGAATGCTCTTAGCCCAGAGTGGTCGTAAAGTGGCAGCTATGCGCTTGTGTGAGACCTTTCACACCAAAGTCCCATAATTGCATCGTCTGCATCTGTCCAGAGAGGATCGGAGCTGTTTCGGAATATTACATTTCAGTAAATATTTTAAGTTTGAAGACGAAACAGAATTCTAATAAACGTATTCTCTACACTTTGTTTGCCAAACTGGATCTTTCCTTTTCGCTGTGCATGCCAAATGCAACGAGTGTAGTTTTAGCGTTTAGTCATGCTGACTTCACAGTCAATAATCAGTCAAAAATTCTGACCAGTTTAACTGTGACACTGATTTTCCTTTTGATACTGGAAGGGTCATCGTTCCCAGCAGGTCCATAAATTAAGAATAATCCTTCAAACTAACATATCTTTCGCTCTTGAGCACATGACATACCCTTGCTCGCACATGCTCACTGAATCAGTGAATGAAGGTTTATGTGAGCACCACTTTCTCCTTTATTCTCAGCTCACATATATATTCCCTTCATATGAACTAACCAAAGATCCTGATGAAGTGTTCTTCGATATCGTGGCATTTATTTTTACCTTTTTTATGCAAAAATTAATCTGGAGATTCCTGATGAGGTTAGATTTTAGTGCAATCAGACTGAATCATAATAATAAACAAGTGAGTCAACTGATTCGAGGGGGAAATACCAGGTGCATCTGTGTAAATTTTTTATGTACCACTGGTGTGAGAAATGCTAATATTTAAGTTAAGAACTTACAGGCTATTATATCTTTACCTGTTTATTAGTTACAGTCAGTCTCTGATTGGTGTTTTTTTGTATAGAATAGAACAAAAATAAATGATATTTGTAAAAGTTAATTTTCATCACCAAGATATCAACTTCAAAATGGAAGTAAGTGGAAGTAATAGGTACGTGACAATCTCGGGGGGGGGGGGGCGCAGCGTGCGAAACTCTCGTGAGAATCTGAAACCAGATTTTTTCGTAAGTTCGTTGGGGTACCAAAGATTTTAATTATATGTGAAATATTTACATTTATTTAAAAGACCCCCTCCCCACAACTGATGATAATGATTGTTTTTATCGTTAAAACATCTTTTTCCAGTGACGCTTGTTTGTAAGCCCACTTCGAGCAGGTAACAAAAGACCCTCCCAAAAACAACCTTGCGATATAGAAGCTAAGTAACCAAAACATAAACTATAGATATGTCTCGACTGACTAAACATTTTCGAATTTTAAAAAAAATTGCGAGGTTTCTACTTCTTAATTTTTTTTAATTCATTATTTTCCAAAATCACGTCTGCACTTAGCAAAATGGTAGCTGCAAATCCTAGCGTGTCTAATTGAAGAGGACCTAATCGAAAATCCGACTATGGTTATATCATTATTCTTTGTTCCTCTGTTAGAAGAACCATTTTAGGTTCCGTTTTACACATAATTTTGAAAATCTATTCTCAATATTTTGCCGTGAGCTGAGAAACGGAGTAGGTATACCGATAACGTCCTGCACCCCACTCGCCTCATCTACTGCAGCTGAGTCTTTTTCTTTTTCTTTTTCGTTTTTTCGTTGTTTTTGTGTCGTCCTGATGAAGGGGTAGTCCCCCGAAACATGTAGATTGTCTTCGTCTGTGTCCCTTTCTAGCGTGGTACAGTTCCCTTGTTTTACATTTAATTTGGGCTTTCTTGGGCCTATCCTCCAAGCGGCAGTCACTTGTTTTTCTTTGAAAGTGAAAAGGGTTTCTGTGGGGGCCCACGCATTAAAACAATGTTTTAAAAATACCTGAATAAACCAGATCAGCTTCAGGTGGACACTGACCGTTACCCCAGCGAACATAGACAGAACCTGTAAAAAGAGAAAAATAGGCAGAGCTAGGACAGCTGGCAGATTTAAAATCAGAATTTGGAATTTTTTTTCGGAATTTTTATTTTTCTTCCTTCACCCTCAATGGGTTTGAAGACAAGACATAAGCAACAGTACAACAAAGCAATAAAAAGGTGAGCAGAAATTCACTTTGATAAGCAAACTAATTAACCTATCTTTAGAGGCTCGCAAGAGCTTGCTATAAAGTGAGTGCAAACAAACATTCAATTATCCATGTTCACAAACGTCTTTAAGTAAGATTTTAAGAAAACATGATAGCTTTGTAAGCAATCGTTTGCTCCCTGTTGAGAGCAGGCACTGAAATTTATAGGTATTAGGGCGGTTTCTGTAGTAATAAGGTAGCCATTTGTTTCGGTCATCCTTAAATTTATCGCAGCAAAATAAATAATGGTACTCATCACCGATGTCGTTACTGTTACGAAGATGACAGATTCTTTCCTCTCTGAGTATTTTCTGTATTCTGTGCGTTTGGACTGGGAAGTTGTTGTTCCAGAGTCGGAAGTTAAGAAGCGGTGTATAGTGATTTGGAGGCAATATTTTTATGTAGTTTTCAAAAGTGAAAGACGTTTTAATAATTTAATAATAAGAGACATGTCTCTTGCAGTAAAAGACAAAACTCGTGTACAAGTAATTAGATAAATTCTGGACAGGAAGAAAGGACGTCAGCACCCCCCCCCCCACCAAAGGTATGATTTTTCGTGCGCAGAATATACTGCATGTCTTAAATGAAGTAACAAAAAAAACCCCACGAAGGTCTGATTTTTCGTATGCCGAATATACTGCTTGTTTTAAATGGGTTACAGAGAGTAATATAATGTTAGAAATTACATGTATAAATGGTCAGGTTTTGTCCTTATTGCACAATACCTGTCAGATTATGTCAACGGTTAGCTCTAGCATTACTTTTAAAAAAAGTAAAATGCGCATAACAGATACACCCTTACTGATCACTGCATGACGAAAATTGCCTACCTGGTGACGCTGAAGGTCGAGACACGTTTCCTGACACTTCAACCGAAACTGAAGGCACTTTCACCTTTTCACTGACGTCACTAGGCAGCCTTGACCTCAGTGACTGCAGCTCGGAGCGAATGGCAGATAACTCTGAGTGCATTCTGAGTGACTGGACGTGATGACGTAATCCACGTACTTCCTGCGCCACGCTGAGGGCGTCTGCTTCTAGCGAGCTGCACGTTGAAACGCACGAGTCAAGGAATGCAATACGCGAGTGCTGATCGTGATAAGGAGCAAACATCGTCCTTCTACTTTTTTTGTTTCGTCTACAGATCACTCCAAACTATCATTTTAGAGAAAAAAAGTTATGTAGGTTTTTATTACTGTGATTTAAACATATTTAAACGATACAGCAAAAACTAAAAGGTAAAGGAAGGAGTCAAATGGAAGATTGTATATTGAGAAAGAAACTACGAGTGAGCCAGAATGAGATGGAAATAGAGTTAGGGACAAAGGCTATTATCAAAAGACAGGAAAATTGTAGAAAATATTGTTAACGGCAAACGTGTTTATAAAAAGTTTTCTGCATTTCTTTATATTCGACAATAAACAAGCTACTTCAGAGACGTCTCTAGTCAGAATAGATGTCATACATTTGCTTTGCTATACGCCATATTATTACTGTGCTGTAAAACATACCTTTGTTGTATTGTACAACATACCCTTCTTGTATTATACAACATACCTTTGTTGTGCCGTACAGAGTACCTTTGACATGGTGTACAACATACCTTTGCTGTGCTGTACAAGGTCCAGCAGATTTCAGTTCTGTCACCATCCGCCGCAGTGTCTCCATCTCCGCTTCCAGACGACGCACTCTCCGAGTCTCTTCTGCCGACGTCACAGACAACAGAGACGACACTTCTTGGTCCGTCGTCTGGTTAACGACAGAAGATGCGACGACAATAGCGCACCATGACAACAACGTCAGCAAAGCTGTTTGTACCATCATCGTCACTGACAATATCCAGATTTTTGTGTCTCAACTAGAATATTAACTATTTATAAGAAATTGTCTAGATTTCTTATCGCTGAACTATGTACTTTAGTTTAAAATATATTAAAATGTATTCCAAAATCTCACGACTCATCCACGGTTTCAACAGGCCAGAAAGGCAGCCGTGTTCAGGTTATATACCAGTGAACTATTTAAGAAATTGCAAAGCGATATCCATCCTTGATTTCTTGTTTAAATTTAGCTTCAGATGTCTGATAAATGAAGCGTACCTGTCACTCTTTATTACTGTCGTTATCTGTTCTTCCTCCTGCAGGCACTCCTTGATGTCGTCAACGTCCTCCTTTACGACCGTGTTTGCCAGAATTCTGGTGTGTGGTTACCGAAATCTTTCTTTCCAGCACTTAAAACATAACAATCTTTCCAGGACTCAGAACTTAGATAATTTATTTTGGTTTTTTTCCCTCACAAAAATTTATTGAAGTCATTAGGAAGCACCACGTTTTAAAGGACGGCTTTTAGAAAGTGAGATAAATTTAGTTGTTAATGATCATTTAAAAGACTTCGTATGGTTAACCAGTCGTACTAATGAGAAAGAGAGAGAGAAAGAGAGAGAGAAAGGGAAAGGGTGATCACAGGCGTGACGTCAGGGTCAAACCCCTTGCGCATGTCTGTGAGTCCTTGGCAACTTGAACCAACGGTAATATAGTCAGAATGTTAAATCTGCTCAGATACTTAAATTAGGTATTTCTCTTTTTGATTCTAAAATAACACACATATTACGAGAGAGAGAACCCTATACCTTCCAGACGACGCACTTTCCGCGTCTCTTCTGCCGACGTCACAGACAACAGCGACGACATTTCTTGGTCCGTTGTCTGGTTAACGGCAGAAGAAGCGACGACACCGGACCTCCACGACAACAGCACCAGCAAAGCTGTTTGTACCATCACTGTCACCACAATATCGAAGTTTCTAATCCTATTCTAAAAGCAGACCATTAACTGGTAATCAAATAACGTCCAGATTTCTTAATGGACAAGTCCTGTACTTCAAATTCAAAAGTATTTCAAACTATTGTCTTCAAACTTCACACTACGTCCACGTATTGATCAGGACAGACTATGAAAGGGGCCTGAATCCAGGTTTTATACTGTTGATCTACCTACGAACTTGAAAATTGAGTTTTGGATGTATGATAAGTTCGCAACAAGTATTTACCTAGGTACGTGTCACAAGTTCTGCACTGGGCTCTTGGACCGTCACACGTGTGGATAGAGTTCTTCACATCTGGCACAACAAAAGATTGAAAGCTTAACTCTCACTCTTTCGTTAACTCTCGTACCTGTTCCTCCTGCTGCAAACGAGACTCGATATCGGCAATATCTTTTTCTTATCAAACCAACGTAGGCCCTGTTTTCCAAAACTTCGGTATGTGTTTACCGATAATTTCTTTAGAGCAGTTAAATCGTAACAACCTTTCCAGGAGTTAGAGCTTAGATATTTTATCTTGTTTATCCTCGAAAACTTATTTATAACAGATCAAGTTTCGAAAAGGTGTGAACAAGTGCCTTCTTATCATGAAAGAGAGGTGCAACGGACGTTTCTTTTTCTAGATAGATGAAGAAACAAAAGAAGACACACCGTCCAAAGTCTGTAAGAGCTGATGGGTTTAAGAAAATTTATGCGGGTAAATGGCTGTAAAGATCCGTTAAGAAGTTGTAGAGGTAAGAATGCAGACCTGCCCGCTTGCTTTTTATCACTGTTTGTTTCTGTCCGTCCGTTCTCTCTCCCTCTGTATCTCTTTGACAGTCTCCTTTCTCTACCCGTGTGCGCATGCGTATGTGTATACGTATATGTGTATTTAGGTGTATTAGTATGTGCGTATGTGTGCGTGTGTATCTGCTTATATATGAGCCTGTGAACTGCGCGTGCATGTTTATATACATACATGCGAGAAACGTGAGAGTATGTGTCCGTGTTCACGCAGTGCAATTGTAGTTGTTCTGTGAGTGTGACCCAGCTAACAGTTATTATTATTGTAGCAGTCGTCGTCACTGTCATTAGCAACACCATCAAAACTATCACTGTTGAAATTGCTGCAGACAAGTTTAATAGATACCAGTGGGTAATTTATGTAGGTATTATGGAATAAGGAAAAAAAGAACAACAACAAAGAGAAAAATACACTACTCAGCCACTCTGCTGTGTCAAACAAGGTCGCCGTAACCCAGTCTCTGTGTCTGTCTGAGCTGTCAGCATGATGTGTCTGGGCGAAGAGGTTGTGTAACTCGTGCTCCAACAGATGTTGGACCTCCATACGGAGCGATCGCCTACCGCTTAGCCTATAAAGACGGGAAAACATAAAAAAAAGATGTAAACATGCATAAAGATAAAAGTTTTTTGTTTGTTTGCCAAGTATGTTTCTTGTTAAAAGACAGATAAATAATAAAGACTACATGTATACTTGCTGAAAAAGCAGCATACTACGAAAATATTTTTTTTAATTGCGAATTTTTTTTTAAATGCCTGTTTTCTTATGTGACAAATTTACAACAGAACGCAGCACCACACTGACACCATACTGCTTGAGCCGGCCAAATACATTTAAACTTTATCAACTCTTTTCCTGCAAAAACAAAAGTGTATTGACCAAGGTAGTGAATTTTGTTAAAATACTTCTTAGTAGAGTGCATTAATGAATAGATGAATAGGTGCCTATGTTTTTGCATGTGGGTATGTCTGCATGAGTGATTAAGCGTGTTATTTGTGTGTTTATTAATCATTGAATTTATTTATCAATGCCAGGTGAATTATGAATTACGATTGACGTGTTTTTTGACAATTTTTTTCTGAATACCCCCTGAGGGTAAAAGAATAAAGAAAACTTGAACTTGAAAACTTGAACCATTGCATGAGCTGCAGAGAGAAAATGTCTAAATTCAGACTAAAGACTAAATGATGGCAAGTTGCTGTTGCTCTGATTTTACTAAAGTAGTCTTCCGTTTCATGTGGTTATTTTCACTCTCTTTCTTCCTGTGCACTGTATTCATGAAAACAGGCCTAGCCTTACATGTGTATACTCTGCGCAAAGTGAACATTATCGAGACACACTTTCCGTTATAAAAATGCACACAGTTTATGCATCTGCAAAATATTCAAGCTATAATGGAAGACTGGTTCCAAAGGTGTATAGTCAGTGGGGATGCAGACGCGGAATTTTTATTTTTATACTCAAAATAAAACCCCAACCCAACCCAACCCAACCAAACCAACAGCAGCAACAACAACAACAACAACAAAAACCGCAACTTGAAACACGGGCAAGTAGTCAAATTTCATGCATTCGGATATAATGATAGCAACAAAAATGAGGTTGACATGAGGTCGCATGGTCTGTTGAGTCTAGCCCGTGAAAATGACGTGCCTGTCGTAAGAATATGTTCCTTCTGGCGCCCTAAAATCCGACAGTGGTTTTCGCTCGTGCAGCGTGAACAAAAGCAGCAAGAATAGAAATTTCTTTGCGAACAGAGGGCACCACCCACTAATAATAAAACCCGATGTTCATACGTTCCCAGACAGACCACCTGTCAGCAGCAGAAGACTGAACGCTACAGATCGGGAAAGAGTCATCAGACGACTGCAGCCCGGAAACTGCCCAAGCGTCGTCGCTCATGTACTTGGTTTGGCAGTTTCCACAATCTGTCGTTTGTGGACACCACTCGGGGTGGAGTCAGAAACGGACGACCAAGTGTCACGGAGGCAGATCTACCGCGACCACCTGCGCCAACCGCTCCTCTCTCTCAGAGACGCCCCGAACCACCGTCGGGATCCATGGAGCTGCTGTCAGCCAGCAGACTACACGTCGCCGGTTGTCCGAGCGACAGCTGTACTGCTTCCGTCCTGCACGGCGGTCAACGCTGACTGCACGACATTAGCTCAAACCGCACAACAACTGAAGGTAAACATCAAAGCAAACATTAATGTGATGAAAATGCTGTCACCCTAAACATGCAGCAAAAGCTACAATATGAAAGAAATTGTGGCAAAGCAGTGGAACGAGTAGCAAAGCTGCAATCTTCAAGAAGCTTAATCCATTCGTCTAGAGAACACCCTCTGATCAGATTCGTCTTCAGCGAAAGATCATAGCATAGAACCAATCAGCCCAGCGAACGCCAGATCAGCAGAAGTTTATTTCGGAAAGAGAAAGACAAGCGGAGGGCGTTGCCATGTTTTTACTTTAATAAAAATTACCAGCATAACCACTCTACTACGAACAGGGAAAGAACATAGAGAAACAGTGACAGACAAACAGAAACAGACACAAAAGATACAGATATAACGAGACAGATTATGGGCATTTTGTAATATCTGGTACATAAAGGAGACGTTAGTTGTAAGACCTTTCTTAACTGAACAAATGTTGGTTGTAGTTCGTCAAACTTGAAGACATTTTTTTTGTTAATTTAAGAAAAGCCTTTGATGTGTAATTATTACGTAACCGTTATTCGATAAGCCGCGAGACCCTTTTTCGCCAGGACTGTTCTACATGGAACACGTACCTGATTCTTACATAAAACCATTATCCCGCAGACAGCCCTTTAAATATTTCTCCAGCACAATTGTGAAGTGATAAAGTCAAACGTCGGTGTGTGTGTAAAGAAAATTTGAAATACTTGTGGTCATTGTGCTCATTGCCTTGCTGTTCCTTTTATCCTTCTCGTCACTTCCTACTTCGTGCAGATAACACAGGTTACCATCTTCTTGCTTTCGTACGGCGGGCACGGCAGGCTGCCGCAGATGGTAGTGACGTAATAAAACAGTTTGCCGTTGTGGTTGTTGCTAGACCCAGCTCGACTCTGCATCGCGGAATCCATGCAGATAAACTCTGTAGCTGCATTATGAGTATGGTGACCCGCCATGAGGTACCCCGCGTACTCAAGAGTCCAGCCTTCATGACAGGTTTTAGCAGCAGGCACCATGACGACCGTAGCACGTGGAACGCGGCATACGGCACATTTCGGGTCAAGGTCATGTGGTGGGAGAGGGTTCATTTGAAACTCGGCTCCAAGTATGTGGGTGTAGGCATCAACACCAGTCAAATCTTCGAGAACTGGATACAGTGGTAGACAGAGGGCATTGGCTGCTGCTCCCGTGGTGGTGTAGTCCGAGCCACCGACAACGCCTGTGAACAAAGAACGATGACACGAACAGGGGACAAACAAAGGAATAACAATGAAGAGATAAAAATGAAAGGAATGAATGAACTCCGGAGCTAATGAACAAACAATCCAAACAATGAATAAAAATATACAACAATCCAGTACAAAACTTTTTGTACATTTCTGCAGGTCATAAAATCCGTTTAAGTTCTGCCACATCCGCTGGGTTTTTTTACGTATTCCGTGTTGTGAAATACTATAAGATAAATAGACCTGAGCTGGTATTGACATGACAGCTCGCCGAAGGCAGGCAACTTGTAGCTGGTTAGCTGCCTGTCCCATTACAGCAGAGAGCTGTTGCGCGCGTGCATACAAAAACAGTCATTTAAGAAAGGACTTCAACAACCCCCCAACACACACACAAAAAAACCAAAACAAAAGTTTACTGGAATATTGTAAATGCAGAAAAACAGAATTCAAACACTTGTAATGTCGCGGTATTGTCTCTGTCGTGTCTAGGGGTATGGCGCTTATGTGTTTTACTCGTCTGCTCGTTGACTAGAGTCTAAGTGTGATCAGAAACGTTACACTAGAAGAAAGCCTATACTCTCTAAGCTCTCTCCTGAAGGAAAACCAGGCAACTTAATTCAGAGCTCTTAAAACATTTTAAATTAAAACAAAAGAGGGCATAGCACCTAGTCGGACAGTACTCTCAGAGTTTGCCGACATAGAGACGCCGCAGTCAGGACAGGGTACACGCTGCACGCGGTTGACCAGTTTAACCAAACGGAACGGCAGTGTTTCAACAGCAATGGCTTTGCAGAACACCGCAAACTTAGGGCCATATGTGGCCTGTGTGGCTTGCCTCACGCCTCCAGGTCATGCACACCAGACAAATACACAGATTTTAAATGCATCAACTGCGGGGTGGCGGGCCACAGTGCACGGTATGGGGGTGGCCCCTGCCGTGTAGTCCACAGGCACGCCAGTCAGATTAGTGCAACAGGGAAAATGTCGTACAGTGAAATGCAAACGACATCCAAAGCTAACTACTGCGAGAAGAAAAAGGCAGCAAAACAAGCCAACCCAGCACCAACACAAGTAGCAGTTCAACCCACACATTCACCGGCACAGATAACAGCCCAGACAACACCAACACCTCCACAAGCAACAGTACAAACGACACAATCGCCACCACAAGCAACAGCAAGACTGGACACGAACACAAGCAGTCAGCCACCCAGACCAGCAGAAAGAACACTGCCCGAGACAACGACAATCGACGGAAGGGACAGTAGCACCAACTGTACTACCGCGAAGGACACAAACAAATCTACCAGGACGGACTGAACAAAAGGACATGACGGAGCCAAAAGAAATAAAAAGCCTAAAAGAGGAAGTAATGAACCTAATGCAAAAAATAAATTGCTACATTAGCAAACTAACACTAAACAAAAACCAAACTGATCTCCCAGTGCTAACAACTATGTTAAGAACCTTGTCAGGGCTGATGACCATGCTTCAAAATTAAAATGGATCTTAAACAGGTGAAGTTTAGGCAGTGGAACTGCAGGGCACTAGATAGTAATAAAATAGAATTATTAAACTTCATAAAAAAATAACATGCCTGAAATCATTGCCCTTCAAGAAATAAGCCTCGCCAGAGATCCAGTCCCGCTACCAGGTTACAAATTTCCCCCAGTCTCTATACAAGTAGACCTAAACCTAACAAAGGAGGAGGAGTAGCTATATACGTCAGAAATGATATTACAGTAACAGAAACAATAACTAACTTTAATCCAGAAATAGAATCTGTTTTAGTCGAAATAATCCTTCACTCAGGCAAAAAACTAAAAATAGTAAACACGTACATCGCCCACCTGAACAAATATAGCAAGATAACAGTGGATGACCTAACCAAAATTATCATGTCAGGCGATCTGATCCTAGGAGACTTTAATGCTAAAACTCTCTTTGGGACAAGAACAGGCCTGGACAAGATAAAGGAGGTAACACAATAGAAGAGGCAATCAACAACGCAAACATGTTCATACTAAACAAAGGCGAGCCAACCCACATCTACTGCCAGGGCAACACAGACCCTACTCAGCTATCGACCTGTCTATATACAGTCCAGCCCTTGCGTGCGATTTGGATTGGGAGGTACCCTAGTCAGCGACCACTTCCAAATCACAATCAAGAGAGCTAGAAGAACTTCTGAGTAACGAGCTCATACTGTTTCAATCCAGCAGAGCCAACCAAACTAGAATAGCCAGAATGAGACTAAATGGAGAATACCATCTTATTCGTAAGGACCCGGTGACCTGCAGCTGTGGGAACAGACTTAACACTCCTCATGTCCTGCTAGAGTGTAGCCTAAACAGCCAGGAAAGGGATACACTTAAAAATGCTCTGCACAACCTAAACCTTCACTTCAATCTAAAATTTTCTCTAAATCCTACCCAAAAGATAAGACAATACATAATGGATCTGACAGCGCAGGTAGTAAACGCCGATCCAGACGTTAGATATATCTAAAAAAAATACAAAATTAATTTTAAAAAAGGGGGTAAAACCCTAGCACCAAGTTAAGTATAGGACCAGCGTAAATTGTACAGCATTAAAAAGTAAAAGGCGAACACAGAGGTAGAGATAAACAGAATGTAGGAATAGGGCGACAGCAAGCGCTCCATCACTCAAGCCACAGGCAGCCACCTTCCTCCAGCAGCGACAGTGAGCCAGGAAAGCGACCATGTAGCCAGCACCAGCTCAGAGCACGAAGCCAAGCCCCCTTCCCTCCCCTACTTTCCCCAAACCCACTGCCTCCCCCCCCCCCAGTGCGAAATCACCGCGCGGTGGAAGCACTTTCCTCACAAATCAACGACGACAACAACTGCTTCGAGGAGAGGTACGCAATCGCTGCTGATAGGCACGAGTGGTGGAGGAGTCCTTACTGCGAGAGGCGCAATCAGTCCTGTGAGCGAGAGGCCGCAGTCCTGTGAGCGAGATGCACCAGGGAACGTAGGCCCAGTGCGACTGGAGGAAAATCAGCACGACACTAGACAGAAAGTTATACCGCCGTTGAATGAACTGCCTGAAGAGTAGTGAGGGGACAGCATTTTCCAGCCAGGTGAAGAGATCTGCCAGGTATGCCAAGTTAATTGCCAGAGGGACTGTAATAGACCAGGCTGCAGTTGTCGCAAAGAGTTGTCGAGATCTCCAAGAGTCTCCACGGAACAGGCCGCCAGCGGGCGTGGCACTACAACTACAGAACGTAATCCGTGTCGTGATGACCTACCCAGGTCAGTGTGTATCGCAAGAGTCGTACCACCTGAGCAACATCATAAAGAACACCATCTAGTAACTGCTAAAATTAATCTTCTGTGACCCATTACAGTCACGGCGTATATGAAAAGCAAAAAAGATCTGCCATCCCTTTCTTTTAAGCGACCCTAGTCTTCACACGGCTAACCCCTGGTGTACCACTTGTGCATACAGCGAATCCCTATTTTATATCGTCAGCTCGCTCACTAAGCGTAAACTGACGACTAGGATCTATCATACAGCGAATCCCTATTTTATATCGTCAGCTCGCTCACTAAGCGTAAGCTAACAAATGGGATTCGACACAAACACAACATAGGACAATTACATGAAATCCTCAGGGTGCACAATATAATCAATCAAGAACAAATGAGGACAGAGCACTATAAATCGTCAAACGACAACCCCAACAAAGTACTGGCAGCGCTAGACACAACCGTATGCTGACGTATGCAATCAAGCTAAAACAATATGTAGGTGTGGACATAGACACCCACGATGGATGACATACGTGCACTTACCAGAATAGACCAGTTCAGCACCTTCCGGGCATTCTCCGTGTCCCCAGCGCTCGTACACAGAACCTTTATGGGAAAAATCACAAGGCGGTCTATTTTTTAAAAGTCTTATGAGATTGGGTTTCAGTCCTGTTGCGTTTCGTGCATGTTCAGGTAAACCGGCCGATGGTGTGTCAGGAATTCATATATCCTAATTCAAGGGATGGTCTTATTTCCATCGAAATAGTTCTTACAGGAACAAGAATACTTTAATCTGCAGAAGGTTTTACCCTAACTGGATGAGTATTTTATGTTGGAGACGCTTCGTCAGCATGCAATACTGTGTCGGCAGATTTGCGATTACTGTCGGCAGTTTGTGCCTGCCAAAATGTCGGGACCATATCGTGCATCCTGGGTGGTCCAATATCGGAGATGCACGCGAATTTTGTGTCGCCCTATAGCCGAATCACGTTAGAGGGCTGCTAAATCCTTGTTCCCTATGGAATTCTTCCCAAGCGCGGGTACGCATGCGCAGACCAAATTTCATCCCGTTTAGCGCAAAGTCACAAGCTTGAACTTATACGCGAAAACAGAAGCCCTACCTAATATCAAACGCTAACCCTACCCCTAACCCCCTACCCCCAAAAATAAAATCGTAAGACAACATGCGTTTTGAACCTGCGACATAACGGTGAAACCCAATGTCTTTACCACTCAGCTAGTGATCATCACTGATTAGACTCTTCGCTGTAACTATGAGAAGTGACGCTGTGTGGCGATCATGGCTTGACCTATAATTATCATTGTTGTGGTTAGCAACTGACGTGCGCATGCGCACCTGGGCTTGGGCAGAAATCTGTTGGGAAAAAACTTCGTTAGAGGGCTTTCAGCGGAACGGCACGATGCCGTGTCGTGTTCTAGTGATCACAGACCCCATGTAGCCTTCTGGCCTGTGTCAGCTCTAGCGTTTGGTTAGACATCAAGCTGCCCGTTGTTATGGGGTCGGGACTCAGTCTGATGACAAAAAACACCATCATGTCGTTGCCGACATCAGTCAGCTGTCATTCCTTATCTGTTGTTTTCGTCTACGTCCTCACATAATGCTGCACCCTGTCGTCGCTACTGTATCTACATCAAACTGTAAACCTCATTCGCGACGCGTGCTGAGTAAAGTCTTGCAGCATAGGCCACGCTTTATGATGGATGACGAACATGATCGATTCACTTTGACGATTTATTTGCGGAGAATCGCTAATCTTCTAAGGTAAATAACTCTTACATTCGAAAGCTTAATCATTTCTTCACGAGTTGCTTCCGTTTCACTGTGTTTAAACCGGTTTTCGACCAAGGGAGTGACAAATGGCTGTGACGTGTGTATCCACATGTGCTCTGTCACTTGAGAAATGCTAGATTTACTCTTCAAATGACACGCTGATGAGGAAAACGACATTGTTTTGCAAATTTACTATGATAAAGTGGATGAAGACAAGAGTATTTGTGCCTGAAAGGCCCAAGAGAGTGATAAGGAAGAGAAAAACGAGCGACCACGTGGTGTAAACAGTATCGTGCAGACTGTATAAGGAATCGTGAGGAATTTTGTAATACTTCAACTTCAGTTGTGTTTCCATCAAAGGATTTATAAATTATGGAACAAGGTCCAAAAAACACAGTAAGACACAGGTCTCCTTGTTTATTGATGTTTGCAACCAAGTTTAAATAACTTTTAGGTTATTTTTTATGAATTTTTTTTTAAAAAGGCTAAAAAGCACCGTCAGCCGGGACGGCTCGAGCTAGGATCGCTACGGCTCAAATGTGTTGCTCTCGCCTCCCTCTGGTCTGCGTGTTTGGTTACTGTTTCACCATGTAATGGAGACTTTTCCATTTTTCTTACTTAATTGATGCAGTTCACATCTTTTATGTGAAAGTTTGGGAAACGGATCAAAATAATAAGACTGATGTACGAACATAATGCACAACACAATGTCTTGTGAAGCTGTGTGTTTTCTGTTGAGGAGTTTTAAAACTTGGTCATCTGGTTTTGTCTGGTGTGAATAGTAGCTCACCGTCTTCTTGGTCACCCTTCCAACTAATTTCAATGAACCTGAGTCATTTGCACAGCTGGGTTAACACCGTGCAAACGTTTTCGGTGATATCACGTCAGTTGGAAAGAAGAAAGAGAACAGGTGGAATTACTCTGCATGGATTCCGACAGGCTGACTTGACACAGATAAGTTACATGCACATGTAGCCATCTTTCATCTACGTATATGTCACAGGAAGGAAATCGCTACAGTATCTCCAAAAGCAAGTGCGGATGTTTCATATGTAGTAAGCTCTTCTGCAAGCTAAAGAAAGCAGTTTGAAACAATTAGATTGGTAAATCTAATAGGTCTTTCCTTGTAAGCGCAGTCTCAACTGGCGAAACTTAAACAGACGCGATATACATGGGGTCATCCCCGACCCATCTCCTACCCACACACTCACATATACGTTAAATAAGTTTTAAAAAATCACACACACACTCACGCACACGCGCAACCACACACACCCTCACCCACACACACCCACACACGCACACCCCCTCACACAAACACACACACTTTGAACTACACAGGAGATGAACATACCTTAGCAATAATTTATATTTGTTGCGCTATTCATCAAAAAGTTGACTCCCATGAAATTGACCTCCACGTGCCAAAGAACACAGTCTACAGTTCAACGCACACGTTCCTCTCTCCCCCAGCACCCACCCCCACCCCCACCAGACATTTAACAATTGGCTTGGGATGGGGGTTAGTGGAGAGATAAAAGGCCTAGTGTTTTCCGTGCAAACCTTTGTCGTTAAGTGTCAGCATTTTCTCGTCAGACTTCATGGCCGACCTGACAGCTTGAATTTCGGAACGAAGGGTGGACAACTCTCGTTGCACTTGCAAGGATT